>JAJOOB010041540.1:0-11642 GCA_029582485.1 Solanum tarapatanum | reverse complement strand
GATTTGGACCCATTTAGGGATTTATTTGCAATAATTTGGTTCCCTCAATTGCTTATTTTATGCCAATAACTGATGTAAAACCCTTGATTTTCAGATATATGAATTGAGGAACAAAGATATGATAGAAATAGGCAACAATGACAACACGAGTGAAAAAAGAGAGGGGAAAAACATACCTGACAATTGCCGATGTCACTCGGTGACTCGCCTAGATGCCCATCCACCGCCTAAAGTTATAGAGTGCTGAGGTTTGATTAGGAGTAACTTCGATGGGCAGCAGTCTCACTCAATGAATCACCAATTTTATCGGTGATAGATGGCCAGGTCGCTGAAAGCACTAATGGAAACCCAGATATACATAGATGGGTGAGATAAAAAATAGAAGGGTGACTCGCGAAGTGAAACAGCAATCCTGAGTTAGCTCGCCTAAAATTACAGTGGTCGGATGAAGGAGATGTGAAGCATGAAGGTGAAATGAAAGGACAATCGGCGAGTCGTAATACGGTTGGTGAAGCCCGACGTTCATCACCGACTCACCCCAAAAAGTCACACCAGATTTTGTATAAATGATTTTTGCATAAGAGAGAAACCATTAAGAAATCGTGTGGAACAAACAATATAGAGAAAAACAATTTTATTATTGATTTAAAGTGGTTTCTAGAAAGATTCTTCATTTGGGTTTTGTAATAGACGATATATTATCAAATTTTGACTTCAAAACTTCATTTACCGAGCTATAGAAAACATGGCAGGTATTGAATTTCATCTTTTCACCGTGGTTTGTTAAAACCCTAACCTTGGGGGTTTGACAATGTATCCAATTGTTGCATTTGACTAAGTGGGTGTCATCAATTAGCAAATTATGGTGTTAATTTGAAGTGGGTCTAAATTATTATTGTGGTTTAAATTCATTATTGCATGCTTAGTGCAATATATTTTAGAGTTTTGTGCTTGCTTGAGAGAGAAGTATAGAACCAATGTGGTAATTTGGCATCCTTAGTAGTGGGTAATTGCGGTTTCAGCTTGAGAAAGTGAAACTCAAGATTCAACCTTTGTGTCTAGCTCGAAACAGTAGACTTGATGAGAAAGTGGGTTGGGCGTCTTATGGTTAGTGTTGAAGTTCAAGAAAATTCATCATAAATAAGATAATTGTTCGAGAGAAAATTACTTTACTTATAGCCTATTCTACCAACAACGAATTGACATTGTTTGTAAGGATGTTTAAGTTGAATTCAATACTTGGTTAGTTAACCCCCCCCCCCATGTGTTTTCTCGTTATTTGATTGTTGAAGTGGGTTAGTAACTAAAACCTGGAATTTGAATCCTAAACTCTTGAGTGTGGTGTTTGTTCAACTAAAAAGGTCATTGCCATACTTTCATATTTCAATTCAAAAGAAAGCTACTCTATGTGGGATCGACCCCAACTCATGTAGTTGGGTTTATATTGATTTACCACCGTTGACACTTAGATTTGGATGAAATGTCCTTGAACGTTAATCAAAATGGTGCCACTGTAGGGGAGTAGCGTTGTTTAGAGTTCTTTTATCCAAGGCTTGACTTGTGAATTTGTCAGCTATAGTTTAATTTATTTAGACTGCATTGTGTTAGTGTTGGTTGGACTGAATAGAAGTTGAAATGAGTGAGGAAGAGGTGAATGATAGCCAAGCAAGTCATCGAGATGGCATCGATGATATTAACAGTGTGTACAATCCAACCCAATCGGGTGAAATGGGTGCAATTTTCCTATCATTAGTTGATGGGAATGCAACTTTTGAGGTCCCTGGCACAACTCTTCATCTCCTTCAAATGAGGGGAATCTATGGACGACTTGATCACGAAGATCCACATGAGCATGTAAGGAATTTCATAGTGGTGTGCAACCCATTTTCGTTCAAGAATGTGTCACAAGAGTCAATCCGGTTCAGGTTATTTCCACTATATTTGACGGGGGAGACTAGTAAGTGGTTGGCAGATTTACCAAGAAATTCCATCACATCATGGGATGAGCTGATTATGGCATTCAATGCAAGATTCTTTCCTCCATCAAGGATGATGAAATTTAGAGACAACATTCAAGGTTTTAAGCGATTAGATGGTGAACCCATCAACGAAACATGGGTGAGGTTCAAGAAACTCCTACTTCAATGCCCAACTCATGGTCTACCAAATGAGTTGCTACTCCAATATTGTTACCTAAGTCTTGATTCGGTTAAGAAAGGAGTGGTTGACCAATTGGTTCGAGGTGGAATAATGTTGTAATTATTTGAGGTGGCTTCATTCCTTCTTGATGACATGAAAAAAATAAATCAAGATTGGTACACTGAAGAGGATCAAGTTTCTCCTTTTTATTTTAGAATGACACAAGAGAAACTTGATAAGGAAAGAAAAAGGGATGAGAACATTAAGAAGATGTTGACTCAACTGGAGCTACTACAAGGGCATATGTTGGAGAATGTGGGAAAGGCCAAGGGAACAAGTGGAGTGTTTAGAGTTGAGGAGGGTTCTTCCTCAGGTTATTCAAAGCCGGGGTAGAATCAAGGTTGGAATTCCAACAGATATGAGGCGGGTTTCCACCCACGTTATTTACAGTGTGGTGGGAATCAAGGTTGGAACTATCACAAAGGGGAAGAGCAAAGAAGATATTATAAAGATTGGGCTGAACAAAGTGATTAATGGAAAAGGGAGGATGACCACGAAGAGGAAAAAAAGCAATTGAGTGAAAGCCCAAGGTCAAAAAGGAGTGCAAGTATCCCTTGGGTGAATAATTTGATGTCACTCATCCTTGATAAAGTTGATGGTTTGGATGATTTGTTAAAAGGGATGAAAGCTGATTTTTCATCATTGAACAGTAAAGTGATCTTTCACGCAAATGCAATCAAGATACTTGAAGGTCAGTTGAGTTTACTTTCCGCATAATTGAAACCAAAAATGACAATGGAAGATGATGATAGAGGGATGGCTTTGGTTACTCATAGTGGAAAGGTAGCAATAGGTGATGTAACGGGCAATGAAGAACTCAGATGCATGAACAAGACAAAGGTATGGAGGAAGAAGAAATGCCCACCCACCAAAGCGTTGCCAAAGGATCACATAAAGATGTGGAGATACACAATCCAATCCCAAAAGTTAAACAACCTTTACGCAAAATATCTCCTCCATTTCCCCAACGTCTCGGGAAGAAGAATGAGGATGAGCAGTTCAAGAAGTTTTTATCGGTGTTCAAGACAGTATCAATTAATCTCCCTCTAGTGGAAGCGTTGTTGGAAATGCCGGGTTATTCCAAGTTCATAAAGGAGTTAGGCACAAAGAAAAGGAGATTGGATTTTGAGACAATCGAAGTTTCTCATAGTTGTAGTGCAATTATGACTACGGAACTGATCAAAAAGAGAGAAGATCCGGTAGCATTCACCATTCCTTGCACTATTGGCATGCTCCAATTTGCTAATGCCTTATGCGATTTAGGAGCAATCATCAACCTAATGTCGTATACAATCTATAAACAACTTGGATTGGGTGAACTGAAAGCTACAACAATGAGACTCTTGATGGCGGACCGATCAATTAAACATCTTGTAGGGTTACTATATGACATCTTGGTAAGGTCGACCGATTCATTTTTCCGGCTGATTTTGTCATTCGAAATTGTGAAATAGATGCTGAAATTCCCACTATTTTGGGAAGACCATTCTTGGCAACTGGGAAAGCATTGGTGGACGTTGAAAGCAGACAACTGAAATTCTAGGTGATTGAAGATGAAGTAACCTTTAATATTTGTAAGTTAATGAAACAGCCAAGCGATATTCACGTGGTTTCCACGGTTGATGTTATTGATGAGGCGGTGTCTAGTGTGAGCCATTTGATGTGTATTAGTGAACCGCTTGAAGTCATGCTTGTTAACTACGATGAGTTCAAATTTAAAGGCTACGATGAGTTCAAATTTAAAGGCTACGATGAGGTAGTAGCTTCTATTTCAGGCATGGGGGGTATGCAAAGACTCCATTAAAGTTGGACATTGATCTAAAAAATTGAGAAAGTCTTCCCGCAAAGCCATCAACAGAAGAACCACCAAATCTGGAATTGAAAGTACTTCCCTCCTATCTCTTATGTGCTTTCTTTGGGGCAAATAACACCTTACCAGTGATCATTGCAGCTGACTTGCTTGAATGGCAGGTAAAATTGCTCATTAAGGTATTGAGAAGGCTTATCAAATATATAGGTTGGACTATCGTTGACATAGTGGGCATTCCTCCTCGCATTTGCACTCACAAAATTCAGCTTGATTGTGATTGCAAACCGAGTGTTGAATATCAGCGAAGATTGAACCCACCAATGCAAGAGGTGGTGAGAAAGGAAATAATAAAGTTGTTGGATGCAGTTGTGATCTATCCTATTGTGGATAGCAAATGGGTAAGTCTGGTGCAATGTGTACCTAAAAAGAGAGGCATCACAGTAGTCCAAACTGAAAAGGGGGAGCCTGTATCTATGAGACCTGTGACCAGATGGCGAGTATGCATGGATTACCAGAAGTTAAACTCATGGACCGAAAAGGATCACTTTCCCATGCCTTTCATGGTTCAAATGCTTGATTGACTTTCAGAGAGAGATTGGTATTGCTTCTTGGATGGGTATTCCGGTTATAACCAAATCTCCATTGCTCTGGAAGACCAAGAAAAAACCACCTTTACCTACCCATATGGAACTTTTGCGTTCAAACGGATGTCGTTCGGGTTATGTAATGCTCCGGCAACATTTCAACGTTGCATGTTATCTATTTTTGCTGACATGGTAGAGGATTCAATGAAGGTATTCATGGATGACTTCTCGGTTGTGGGTGATACTTTTGAAGCATGTTTAACACACTTAGGATAAGTTTTCCAAAGATGTGTGGAGACAAATTTGGTCTTAAATTGGGGGAAATGCCACTTCATGGTTAAAGAAGATATAGTTCTTGGTCACAAAGTGTTGCAAAAGGGGCTGGAGGTTGATAAACTGAAGATTGAAGTAATCAAGAAGTTACCACCATCAATTTCGGTGAAGGGTGTTCGCAGTTTCTTGGGGCATGCGGGTTTTTACCGGAGGTTCATCAAAGACTTCTCAAAGATTGTGCATCCTCTATGCAAACTCTTGGAGAAGGAGGTGAAATTCCACTTTGATGATGCTTTCATTGTGGCTTTCAAGTGCTTGAAAGACAAATTGGTCTCCACCCCGGTGATGAGTCCACAAATTGGACTTATTTAGGGCTATGTTTTGATAGAATTAGTGTCCTCAAATGTATACTTTGTCTCAATATCTGATGAAAACCCTTAAATTTCAGGTATTTGGAGTTTGAGGGAAAGCATGGACACTACTTAGCAAAAAGGAACAAAAGCAGCTGAAAGAACGAAGAAATAAAGATCTGCGAAACGCCAAACCCATACGGCAAGTCGCCAAAAGGTCTTATCCTCACCTTTTGTTCCAATGTGCTGAGCCTTGGTAGAAAGGATCAAATTGGCGATCAAAAGGAGCAGTCGACGTGTCGTCGAGCAGTTCCGCGAAGTAGTACTATGTCGCCTAATTATCCAAAACACGACGATGTTGAAGGCTAACGCAAGACGGCGATGAACTAGACCAAAGGACGGATCACCGAGTTGATCGGCAATTCCGACTAACTTCGCCGAGTGATCATTTGCAGTACAAATTTTTGAAAATTATAAATACTCGTTGAGAATTATTATTCTAGTATCGACTTTTTAGTTTTGAATAGTAATTTTTCAGACTTTGCTTCTATTTTTGAATTCTAAGTTTGAAGACGGTTTGTGATGAGTCCACAAATTGGACCCATTTGGGGCTTTATTTTAATAGAAATAGTGTCCTCGAGTGCTTGTTTTATCTCAAAACCGGATTAAAATGCTTAAGTTTAAGGTATTTGAAGTTTTACTGGAAGCATGGACACTTAGGCGCAAAACAGAGCAAAAAGGGCGGAAAAGAACAAGAAATGAAAGTCTGCGGATCGTCGAGTCCAACTTGGCGAGGCGCCGAATTGACATGCACCACCCTTTGTTCCACTACGCGAAGCCTTGAAGGGAGTGGATCAAAAGGCGAGGAAAGGAGCAGTCGGGGAGTAGCCAATAAGTTCCGCGAAGCAGTACTATACTGCCCAATGATGCAGAATATGAGGATGCTGAAGGCAAGACACTGAAGGTGATGAGCTGATTAAGGGGCGGATCGCCGAGTTCATCGGCGATATCGACTAATGTCGTCGAACGATCCTCCGCAGCATAATCTGTGAAAACTATAAATACTAGTTAGAGTTGTAGTCTTAAAAAAACAATTTTTAGAGTAAAAATTATCATTAGTCTATAGTATTTTTCTGTATTTTTCTCTCAAGTTTGGAGAGGGTTTTGTGGAGACTTGAAGAAAGGAGTTCATCTTCCCCAAGTTGGAAGTGGCTTTTCTTTATTCTTCTTCCGTAGCTTAATTCAGGGTTTAATTTCTTATACCCACATGATTTATTTATCATGTTAGGTATAATTTCTTATTTCTTGATGTGTGGCTAAAAACCCCATTCTTGGGGTGTGATTTACCAAATATGGGTTGATATTCTTGTTGGATGTTGCTTGCTGATAGGTTAGATGTATTTTAATGGTGATTTCACCTAGTGGTTGTGGTTTAATCTAAAGGGTTTGTAGTTGCAAATACAAAGACACCCATGTGTTTTCGGCTTGCCTGAGAGGGAGGTCGCGAAACCAAAACCACTAGACTGATGGCCTAAGGAGTGGGTCGACATGAGGTTCAGCCCGAGAGGGTGAGCCCTAGTCCCATATCCTAACACTCAGCTCGAGAGAGTGAGTGGGGTAAGGCGTAGGCTGGTCTTCATGCGGCAAATGGGTGTCCGAGAGGAACACATTTGAAACGGGGTAAGTTGCCCGAGAGGGAACTTATTTCAATTCAAAGCTTAGCCTAGTCACTATTTTCTTGCAAATTTCCTATTGAAAGCATGTACCCAACGATTTATCTCAACTTGTATTGCGGTCACATCCCAAGAACCTTCCCCATACTTGATTTTCTTGTTTATTTTGTTGTTTTATCACTTGTTACAAAACCCCTTTTGATATTTGACACTTTTGTGTCACCCCCTTTAATTTACAATGTATTTTATCATAAATGTTTTTAGCTACGACTAATTCAAACGAAATTCTAATTGGCTATTGATTCTCAAAACCCCTCCCTTGGGGCACGATCCCAACCCTTGGTTAGGTTACTATATTATCGATGATCGTAGAACAGTGGCAGAGCCAGAAATTATATCAAGGGTGTTCAAAAAAAAAATTAATAAATGAGTTGAATGTTATTTATTTAACCTAGTTATTCTACCATGAACGATCTAAACATTTATCAGTATCAAATATAAACAATCAAGTTTTTCTTCTTCTTTTTGATGCATTGACTTTATATGATAAAAAATATATGATTATTGTTTTTAAAGTGAAATATTAATAGAACAAATGTGTCTAGCTTTACGAAATATAAATCACACTAGTAGAAATTTTTTTCTTAAAAAAAAGAAGAAGATAAAATGCATGTATTGATTTTAGCTTTGGGTTTAAAGTTGTTAACATGTATAAACACATTTTTTTAAATTTAAAATGTTGCCTTTATTGTTTTCACCATTCGAAAGTACATTATATCCTAGATAAAAATTAGAAATACATGATTTTTAATATTCAAAATTAAAATAATTTATTCATATATGTTACTCTATATTATTAAAATTTTAATATTAATAATTAAGAAACTTGAGGAACATGATAATGGTGTGTGAGGTTGTGTTCTATATCAAAATAAAATTAAAACGGTTGTGTGCTCCGTGGGACTCGAACTTGCGCACAAAGGGTGGAAATGAACAAGCTTTACCACTGTGCCACGGAAGAGTTTATGTTAAGGTTGTTCAACATTAATTATTTATCCCTTAAATACAGAATTTGACCTTTCTATATCGTTTAATTTTCTGGCGAAGGGTGGTCAGCTGACCACCCTTCGATGGTTGTAGCCCCGCCCCTGTAATAGACACTCATACCGTAGGATAGTGTCGTTGGTCATGATAAGCATCAAAATGGCGCCGCTGCCAGGGAGTAGTGTTATTTGAGATTTTTTTTAGCTTAATAGAATTTTTGTTCTCATTCGTAGTTTACTTAATTAATTTTTAGCTTTTCTTTGCTTGTTTGTGTTGAAAACAGAAATTATGAGTGAGAACGTGGGGGACGGTTGCCACGCAAACAACCCAGTGAATATTGACTTGCACCGAGATGACATTGACGATGTTAATAGTGTTTATGATCCCGCTCTATTGGGTGAGATAGGTGCAATTCGCTTGTTGCAGGGTGGCGGAAACGGAAATTTTGAAGTCACTAGCACAACACTCCATCTCATACATTCAAGGGGCCTATACGGAGAATTAGATCATGAAGACTCACATGAACATATCCAAAGCTTCTTGGACGTATGTGCTCCGTTGTCATTCAAAAATTGGTCGCAAGAAGCCATCAGGCTTCCCTTATTTCCATTGTCACTGACAGGAGCAGCCACTACGTGGTTGTCTGAGCTTCCCAGAAGTTTTATCACATCATGGAAAGAATTAGTCACAGCTTTCCACAATAGATTATTTCCCCCGTCAAAAATGATGAAGTTGAGGGACGACATTCAGAATTTTAAACAAAAAGCGAGTGAACCAATTCATGAGTCGTGGATTAGATATAAAAGGTCTCTGCGAAAATTCCCAACACATGGGCTACCAAATGAGTTGTTACTCCAATATTTTTACTGAAGTCTTGATTCAGTCAACAAAGGGATAGCTGATCAATTGGTTCAAGGCGGCATAATGCTACAGCCCTTTGAGGTGGACTCATTTCTCCTAGATGGTATGGCGAGAGTAAATCAAGCTTGGTACACCAAAGAAGATCAAGTTTCCCCTCTATGTTTCAGGCTGACGCAAGAGCAACTCGATAAAGAAAAAGAGAGGGATGAAAACATCAAAAAGATGTTATCTCAGATGAAAGATTTACAAGAGCACATGAAAGGCAACTGTGAAGTGTTTCGCGCAGAGGGGGGTTCTTTTTCCGATAACTTGAAATCGGGAGGGAATCAAGGTGGGAACCACAGAAAGAATGAGAAGGGTTTCCACCCGCACTATCAACCGCGGGTTGGAAATCAAGGTTGGAACCACCCTAGAAGTGAAGGACCAAGGCGATATTTCCAAGAGTGGACTGAGCATAACGATCATGAAAAATACCAAACTCAATTGAGTGACAGCAACCCTAGGGTGAATGATCTACTGACACGAATTCTTGAGAAAGTTGAAGTCTCTGATGATTTGCTAAAAGGAATGAGAGATGATTTTTATTCGCTAAATAGTAAAGTGAACTCTCATGCTAATGCCATCAAGATGCTGGAAGGTCAATTGAATTTCATATCGGCCCAACTAATAACCAAGATGCCAAAGGAAAATAAGGAAGGAGAGCTGGCTGTAATTACTCGTAGCGGGAAGGTAGCGATAGGGAATGAAGGAGACGAATGTGAGGAAAATAAGGGTAGGGAAGAAGCAGAAATTACCGATCATCAAAACCTCAGCAAGAAAGCACAAGAAGGAATGAATCAGCACAATGAAACTCCAAAAATAATACAACCCTTACCCAAAATACCTCCACCTTTTCCCCAGCGTTTGAAAAAGAAGAATGAAGATGAGAAGTTTAAAAAATTATTGTTTGTGTTCAAGAAGTTGTCCATCAACCTTCCTTTGGTGGAAGCATTGTTGGATATGTCAGGGTATGCTAAATTCATGAAAGAGCTAGTCACCAAGAAGAGGATGTTGGATTATGAAACAATTGAAGTGCCTAATAGTTGTAGTGCGATCATGACAAAGGAGTTAATCACTAAAAGATAAGACCCTGGTGCTTTCCCCATCCCGTGTACTATTGGAATGCTCCAATTTGCCAAGTCTTTATGTGACCTAGGAGCAAGCATCAACCAAATGCCATACGCCATATACAAGCAACTTGGATTGGGAGAACCAAAGGCAACTACAATGAGACTTCTTATGGCAGATCGATCGATCAAGCATCCTGTTGGAATCCTCTATGATATCTTGGTCAAAGTAGATCGGTTCATATTTCCAGCCGACTTTGTGATTTTAGACTGTGACATCGATGTTGAGGTCCCCATTATTTTGGGAAGGCCATTCTTAGCAACCGGCAGAGCATTAGTGGATGTTGAAAGCGGCAAGTTGAAATTCTGTGTGAATGACGATGAGGTAACTTTCAACATCTGCAAAACCATGAAACAACCAAGTGATATTCATGTAGTGTTTACTGAAGATGTTATAGATGAGGCGGTGGCAAGTGTGAGTCATCTGCTGCGTAAGAATGAGCCTCTTGAGTCAATACTTGCAAATCATGACGAATCAGAAATTTAGGAATATGATGAAATGATCGTAGCCCTAATAGGGTTAGGAGCATATGCACGAAATCTAATTAAGTTGGATATCGACCTAAAAAACCGAGACAACCCACCTGCAAATTCGTCAATTGAAGAGCCGCCAACTCTAGAACTAAAAGTACTCCCAGCCCATCTCAAGTATGTTTTCTTGGGGACTAACAACACTCTGCCAGTGATTATTGCAGCAAATCTGAGTGAAGTTCAGGTAAAAGTGCTTATTGAAGTACTACAGAGGCACATAAAAGCGATCGGATGGACCATAGTTGATATCGTGGGCATCCCGCCCAGTATCTGCACCCATAAGATTCGGCTGGAAAGTTAATGCAAACCCAGTGTGGAGCATCAGAGAAGGTTGAACCTCCCGATGCAAGAGGTAGTAAAAAAGGAAATCATCAAGTGGCTTGATGCAGGAGTAATCTATCCAATTTCAGAGAGCAAATGGGTCAGCCCAGTGCAATGCGTACCAAAAAAAGGTGGCATAACAGTGGTCCCAAATGCTAAAGGAGAGCTTGTGCCGACTAGACCTGTAACGGGACGGAGGGTGTGCATGGATTATCGAAAGCTAAATTCATGGACTGAAAAGGACCATTTTCCAATGCCCTTCATGGACCAGATGCTTGACAGGTTATCAGAGAGAGGATGGTATTGTTTTTTGGATGGATACTCCGGATACAATCAGATATCTATCGCACTAGAAGATCAAGAGAAAACCACTTTCACATGCCCTTACGGGACCTTTGCATTCAAAAGGATGACATTCGGACTTTGTAATGCACCGGCAACTTTTCAACGATGCATGTTATCCATCTTTGTGGATATGGTTGAGGACTCTCTGGAAGTCTTCATGGATGATTTCTCAGTCGTGGGGGACAGATTTGAAAAATGCTTGACACATTTAGAGCGAGTTCTCCAAAGGTGTGTGGAAACCAATCTAGTCCTAAATTGGGAGAAATGCCATTTCATGGTGAAAGAAGGCATTGTCCTTGGGCATAAAGTGTCGCAACAAGGGCTGGAAGTTGACAAAGCAAAAATTGAGGTTATTTAGAAGCTACCACCACCGATCTCAGTAAGTGGCATTCGCTTGGGCCATGCAGGTTTCTACCGGAGATTCATTAAGGATTTCTCAAAGATTGCACAACCGCTATGCAAACTCTTAGAGAAGGAAGTGAAAT
>JAJOOB010041538.1:0-15783 GCA_029582485.1 Solanum tarapatanum | reverse complement strand
GAATGTGTCCTTAATGAAGAATGTGGACTCTTAAATGCGTAATGAGATGTTATTTGCTTTAATGATAAAGTATCTTGACTCATTGTAATGAATGTGCCTTGTCTAGGGTGACTTCAAAGGAATACTTAGTGTGAGTAGTAGCATGGGATGCTACTTGCACATTGCACAAGTATGACTTTGGGGTTGTCTTAGGTGATGGTTCTTAATGTAATGTGACTCTTATCATGTTTATGTCTCTTAATGCTTTGTTGGGTAAAAGTGGAATGGATAAATAGTGGGTTCACTTTAGGTGACCTTAAGGTGATGCCTTAGTGTGGGTGGTGGTATGGGACGCAAGCCATACATTGCACAAGGTTGAACTTGAGGGTTACTTGAGGTGAAGCTTTACTATGAAGGCAAAGGCTTGAGGTAAAGGTAAAGGTTTTACATGTTTATTTTGTATATATTATTATAAAGGACTTATGTGTTGGTTGTGTGTGAATATTATGCCTCCCTTTTCAATGTTCCATGATGTTTTACCAAATGGCATAAAAGCAAGTCTTTCCAACAAAATGTCCCCTTTTAAGCATATTTTTGCATGGTCATCATACTTAGTACATTGTTGTGTGCTAACCCATATTTCTCTTATTTTTACTAAAACTGTAGGTCCCGGCAAGTGATCGAATCTCTCTAGTTGAAACTTGGAGTAGAGTCTTCAAAGACTTCTTTTGGTATGTTCTCATAGATCGAGGATAAAGATTTTTATGGTTTCTAGTTCCTTTATGTTTGAAACTTTCGTAATAGACATTTCTAGTATCTTCGATTGTAAAGGCCGTGACCCTATCTTGTTAAAGTTTGTCTTAAGTTGACCATGTGAGACTTAGACTTCCGCTTGTGTCTTTTGAAAGATGTTGCCTTATGTTTTGATAGTTTGGGTTTAAATAAGTTTTAATTCCATACTATTTTTTATATATCTAATGTTATGAATGCAAAGAGGCTTGTATTAGACCCCTTCAGGGTCGAGTACGCCGTGTTGCATCTGGGGTCTAGACTCGGGTCGTGACAAACTTTGTATCAAAGAATAAGATTTTGGAAATGGATTTTAGGATCGATGTCTCACAAGCCACGTCTAGTAGAGTCTTGTTCATCGGTGTGAGTCGCGACACATCTATGAGCGAGAGGCTCTAGGATGATAGAAAGTTACACTTTTTTGATATTCTTGAAGTCGTACCTTAGAGTTTAACTTTATAAGTGTCCTTTTTCCTAATCCTTCTCTTGTGTTTATAGGATATGAATACAAGGGCTAACCAAAGGAGAGCGGAAGAGGAGATTGTCAATGAGGGAGTTCCTCCCCAAGATGATCAAGGTCTTCAAGGTGGCCAAATTCCTCTAGGAAATCAAGGAAATGCAGTTCTGGTGATTCCTTTGGATATGACCAATGAAGAGATTAGGAAGGCTTTTCTAACCCTACCCCGAGCCATGACGGCTCAAGTGAATAGAGGTGTGGGCCCTAGGGTAAATGCTAATGAAGGTACCGTGGCCTCAAGGTTGAGAGACTTTATGAGGATGAATCCTCCTACCTTTCTTGGCTCTAAAGTGGGAGAAGATCACTAAGAATTCTTGGATAAAGTTTATAATATAGTAGATGCTATGGGAGTAACTTCTAGGGAGAAGGCGGAGTTGGCTTCCTACCAATTGAAAGATGTGGTCCAAGTGTGGTTCACTCAATGGAAAGCCAGTAGGCCGGTTAAAGTGGGTTATAGAATGTGAAGAGTTTAAGAGAGCTTTCCTTAGTAAGTACTTTCCCCGTGAGAAGAGAGAGTGCAAGGTTGAGGAGTTTATAAACCTTAGGCAAGGTACTATGAGTGTGGAGGAGTATTCCTTGAAGTTTACCTTATTGTCTAAATATGCTCCATTCTTGGTGTCTAACCCTATAGATGAGATGAGTAGGTTTGTTACCGTTGTATCTCACCTAGTTAAGGAAGAGTGCCATACGACGATGCTCTATGATGATATGACTATCTCTAGACTTGTGGTGTATGCTCAATCTATTGAGGAGTCCAAACTTAAGAGGATGGGTAGAGATTTGAAGAGGGGTAGATCCCATGAGCAAGGTCAATCTAGGTCCAAGAAGAGGTCTTACAATCAAGATTCCTCAATGGTTGGCAATGATAGGGAGTCTAACCCAAAATCTCAAGGAGGGAATGGAAGTGGTTCTTCTTTTGAGAGGCCTAGATGTGACAAGTGTGGGAAGCAACATTTGGGTAAGTGCCTTGCCGGCACGGATGGGTGCTTTGGGTGTGGAAAAAAGGGTCATAAGATGAGGGATTGTCCAACACTTATGGTAAAAGGGAGAGAGACCAAACAAGCTTCTTATGTTGGCCCGGATCTTGATGCTCCAAAGAAGAACCGTTTCTATGCACTTCAAGCCAAATAAGGCAAATGAGCTAATCCGGATGAGGGTACCGGTAAGTTATAGTTCCTTGTTGTTTTTAATGTTAGCCTTAGTTGGGTTTTCTCCTAAGTGGGGGATAGTATGTGTAGTAGTAAGGTTGTTGAGAGTGTTGATGTTCTTATCGCTTTCCTTCTATTCCTATTCAAGCTTGAGATCAAGGGTTCCTAGTAGCTTGTTTTATGTTTTGGAGTCATGTGTAATATTGAGTTCCATGGTCTCCTTATGTTATGCATGTTCTAGTTGAATTCTTGTTAGTTGAGAAAATGAGTTTTCAAAATTGTATTCCTCATGTTTATATGCATCTATGTTGAGTTACCTAAATATTTCGTGAGTTGACTTGTTGAGCATGCCTAAATGTGTTTGAAGAAGTTGCATAATGTGCTCTTATGAGAAAATTGCATAATGTGCTTAATGATGTTGTAATGAGCATGATGTGTTTTGGAGAAGGAAGTTCCTCAAATATAATGAAATGAGAAATGTTGAAGTTTTCATGCACAATGAGTTTGTAGATGTAGTTCCTACTTGCTTATATTACTTTGACCTTGTTGATGTTGAGTTGATGTTTCCTCCTAGTTATGTGCCTTTATCATGTTGCATGCATGATTGTGGGCTGCTAGTCTTGAGTTGTTACCCCTTAATGTGTTTAAAGTGTCATTCGAGGACGAATGTTCCTAAGTAGGGGATAATGTAACGACCCTAGAAATGAACTACTAAAACTAAAACCTAACGCGTGTGTTTGAGCTTGTTGTGAGGTTTAATGGTGTTTAATGTTGTCACGAGGCATTGTTGAGGTGTTTAGGTGTTAAACATCAAGGCACGACTCCCCAAGGACCACCCTAAGGGTCCTTGAGGAGGACCCTAAGTTTAAACCCCAAGACCCCAAGGAAACCATGAGGCTGCCCAAAATGGGGTGACCTACGGATGGGGTTCACGCCCCGTAGGTCCATCCACGCCCCTTGGATGGCCTCCGTAGGTAAGGCCCCCAAATTACCAGCCACAACCACAAAAAACGAAGGGACAGTATGAGGCGTTAACCTATCCACGGTCCGTGGATGGGGAGCTGTCGTTTGGACCTGCTTGCTGTCTAGTGGTGCGGCCAAGGTAGCGGTGAATTGCTAAATTCACCCCAAGTCTTTTAAAGTGCATGGACAGTTATTTTAAGTGTACTTAGGTATTTTAAGAGTTCTAAAACAATAAAATACTAATTTAGATTTCATTCTTCAAATTTCCGAAATCAAAACCCTCCCTCTCAAAATATCTTCTCTCTAAGAACTCCATTGAAGACCAGGAGGAGAAGATGACTTAGGGCTTGAAGAGGAAGGCTATTTGAGTGGATTTTTCGTCGAAATCATCTAGTAAGGTATGATGATCCTTCATCTAGGGTTAGCTTTCACCCTAGAGTCAATTCCAAAGACTTTTCAAGGTTTTCAAGTTTCTCCAAAACCCTAGATTTCACTAAATCTCATGGGTTCTTGCATTAAACGTTTACAAATGATAAATTATGATTATATTGATGTTTAATTGATGATTTAAGATGAAAATATTCCATGAACCCATGATTTCTCTAGAATTCCTAAATTGTGTTTAAGAATTAGGTTTGATGATTATGAAAACTTATGAATGGAATTTGTCTAAATTGATTTATATTGTTGATTTGTATCATTAGACATGCCTTGATTGTTGGTGTGTTGGTGACTTTTGAAAGGGAAATTGATGACTTAATTATTTGTTATAGTAGAGTTGTTCTTGAATTGTTGATCCACTTGAAAGGTGGAGGTGTTTACTTACTTTGTATATTGATCCACTTGAAAGGTAAAGGTGTTTACTTATAAGTACATTATGATCATGGCCTTGAAAGCATAATGTGAGAATTGAAGTATTATAATGATGTTGTAGATATGAATGTGATCTAAATGAATGAATCATGATCATGTTTAGAAGCTAATCATGCTAGGATTGAATTTTATCTCTCTATTAACACTAATGAATGATGAATGATAGAATATGAAGGGTTTCTATAATGTAATGTTATATCTTGGATTGGTAGGCTTAGGTGCCCTATTCTTTATAAATGAAAGTCTTGTTGAATGTGATCTCTTGAATTGGTAGGCTTAGGCATCCTTTTCTTGTATAATGAATGTATCTTGACCTAACGTCTTAATGTGTTGAATTGGTAGACCTAATGTTGGTAGCCTCTTCATGAATGAATACATGAATGTCTTAAATTGGTATACCTAGACTAGTAGCCTCTTCATAATTGATTGAATAATGAATGTCTAGAATTGGTAGACCTAATGTTGGTAGCCTTTCTATAAATGACTAATGAGGTATTTTAGACTGTGTCTTGAATCGGTAGACCGTAGCTTGGTGGCTCTTCATGATGAGTCTAGAACCCAATATGAATGGAAAACCTTGAAGGGGTAGACCTAATGGTGGTGACCTCCTTCTTGTGTGAAATGATGAACCTAGAGATGGTAGACCTAATGGTCGTGGCTCTCTCTAGGAAGATCAAAGAGCTATTCTTAATGTACCTTGAAACGGTAGGACTATTGGTGGTGGCCCTTTCTTAGGTATAGTACTTTGGGTCGGTAGGCGTAATGTTGGTTGCCCTCTCAAGTACACTAACGTATTGAAAATGAAAATAATATATGGGAATGTACGCTAAACACTGAGCGGATAGAGTTAAGATGGAAACTCTTCCAACGTTAGGCTAGAGTTCCAATGAACATCTTCCTATCCCATAACTATGTGCACGCATAGGATATTAACCAGTGGATTCAATGAAGATCCAAGCTAATACTACCAGTCTTCCTTATGCAAGGTGACCACCTCTTTTCGGTGTGGGGAAGAAACCAGATTCCATGTCTAGCTTGCATGGTCTATGTCGGTTAAACGCTTATTCCCATCATGTGGGATGTGCACTATAGTTTCTTGAGAGGTTGTACAACGTATAGGTAGTAGTATGAGATGCTATCTATACATTGCATGAGTAGGCTTCAAAAGGGTTATAGTGAGTTCCTTAAGTCTAAATGTCTAAATGTATGAAAGTCCTCTAAATGCATGAATGTGTCCTTAATGAAGAATGTATACTCTTAAATGTTTAATGAGATGTTATGTGCTTAAATGATAAAGTGTCTTGACTCATTGTAATGAATGTGCCTTGTCTAGGGTGACTTCAAAGGAATACTTAAGGTGAGTAGTAGTATGGGATGCTACTTGCACATTGCACAATTATGACTTAGGGGTTATCTTAGGTGATGGTTCTTAATGCAATGTGACTCTTATCATGTTTATGTCTCTTAATGCTTTGTTGTGTAAAGGTGGAATGGATAAATAATGGGTTCAATTTAGGTGACCTTAAGGTGATGCCTTAGTGTGGGTGGTGGTATGGGACGGTACCCATACATTGCACAAGGTTGAACTTGAGGGTTACTTGAGGTGAAGCTGTACTATGAAGGCAAAGGCTTGAGGTAAAGGTAAAAGTTTTACATGTTGATTTTGTATATATTGTGATAAAGGACTTATGTGTTGCTTGTGTGTGAATATTATGCCTCCCTTATCAATGTTTCATGAAGTTTTACCAAATGGCATAAAAGCATGTCTTTCCAACAAAATATCCCTTTTTAAGCATGTTTTGCAAGGTCATCATACTTAGTATATTCTTGTGTGCTAACCCATATTTTTCTTATTTTTACTACAAGTGTATGTTCCGGCAAGTGATCGAGTCTCTCTAGTTGAAGCTTGGAGCAGAGTCTTCGAAGACCTCTTTTGGTATGTCCTCATAGATCGAGGACAAAGACTTTTTTGGTTTCTAGTTCCTTTATGTTTGAGACTTTCGTAATAGACATTTCTAGTATCTTCGATTGTATAGGGCCGTGACCTTATCTTGTTAAAGTTTTTCTTAAGATGGCCATGTGTGACTTAGACTTCCGCTTGTGTCTTTTGAAAGCTGTTTCCTTATGTTTTTATAGTTTGGTTTTAAATAAGTTTTAATTCCGCACAATTTTCTATATATCGAATTTAATGAATGCTAAGAGGCTTGTATTAGACCCCTTCGGCGTCGAGTACGCCGTGTTGCATCCAGGGTCTAGACTCGAGTCGTGACAAGTTGAGGTCGAACCCACAGAGAGCGGTAAAAGTTTGAATTCAGTTAAGAAGTTACAAATGTGGTCTAATCGGTTATAGGAATAGAAATTATCGCAAACATTTCTTTATATCAAAAGGGTTGACAACAAATGTCAGATGTGGGATTAGTTTTTCAATTAAAAACTAAAACAATTATTAAAACAGGGGAATCAACAAGTAGAGAGGAATTGTCAGGGATGTGATTGATTTTATGCTAATATCGCTATATGGGTAATTAAAATTCACTAACAGTTGCTAAATCTCAGTGGGTAGGCTAGACTATATATGCAATAGCTTTCTCTCGAACAACTATTTCGATTCAAGCGAGTTCTCTCGAACCTCGACAAGATTAATAATGTAAACAACCTAAAACCTTAATTTTTCTACTCTCTCTCGAGCTAGATAGCTAGAATTGAGTTTAGGATTCACATTCTTGAATTGAACCCACATACACCATGTCATGCCTCGAGCCTACCCCCTAGGCGGGACTGCCACTCGAGAACCACTGTTGGCCCCAAGTTAACCCTGCCTGGCTTAACTCATAGCGGAAGATTTACTCAACAAAAAATGTACTTAAAATACAAACTTATATAAACTGTCTCAATAGATAAACTGAGAATGTTTAGAAATAACATTCAACATAGCCAAAATGGCAATCCAAGTCTCAACATAACTGAAATGGAAAAGACTCAAGAACTAACATCAACTAACTCTCTATGAAGCCTCTAACAACTGAGATGACGTCGGGACAAGACCCATGACAGCCTAATGAACTAAACTGATAAAACAATAAAAAGGGATCATTCGGAAGCAAGAAGGCTCACCAACAACTCTGAAGCTCAACTGGATCAAGGATGCGCTTGATGCTGATCCTGGTTATCTGTATCAGCATCATAAAAAGATGCAGGCCAAATGGCATCAGTACATTGAATGTACGAGCATACGAGGGGAATATCAAAGTAAGACATAAGTTTGAAAGAAACCGAAGGAACATACCTAGTCTCAACTCAACTCATTTTAATATAAAGAAAAGCTTTTAAAACATGAATAACAACTCTGTGTATTTTGAAATACAATGGTAACTCAACTTGTATGAAAGGACACAATTTAAATTATGTTTGTATGTGAAAATACAAGTAATCTCTGTGTATATAGGAATACAAAATATAACTGTGGGACTTTCTCTAACCGACAACCGTCACTTAAGAGCTATGTGATGATACATCATTTTGCCTCACGCTGCCTGGGCCGTCCTATACCTTACCGGGGGTATATAACCAAACTACTAAGTGGATCCACTAGTCTATGCTAAAAAGCACTAAGGAATCATCAAAAAATATGACCCTTTTCTAACTACGTTGGTTACATGGTTTATGGGGGTTGTGAGTTGTCTGAACTCTCCCCCATTTCGGTGCTCAACACTACTCCCAAAACATAACTAGCTCATATGTTTAAAAACATAGCTCTTTATGTGATTTGACATAATTTCTCAAAAACTAGCTCGAAGGCTCTCTTGGAAATCAGTGTTTTCTCTCTTGATTAAATGTGAAAACATTTACTTTTTGGGAATACATAGTCCCCATATACTCTTTTGAAGAAATGAACTTTACTCATTACTCTTTACTCAACTCAAAACTCAAGTCTTAAAACAAGTTTAAAGCATTTGCAAAAGACTTTTGAAAAGACTCTAAGAACTCTCTAGTCTTGTCTCTTAACTTTCCTTGAATTTGAATTTAACCTTTGGCGAAATCCACAAGCGAAAACTCAAGAACGACGATCTTTGCTCTTCCTCCTCTTTTTCCCTCTTCCGTTAATTCTCTAAAAACCCTAGAGTGAAATCTTTGAGTGCGTAAATTGACCCAATTTAGTTTAGACCCCTAAGTAATTACCAAAAACGATATAAATTAATTGGGAATGGAAAAGTCCCTTATTCAGACAACCCGACTTCAAATGGGCATATCTCCCTCATTCGAACTCGAAAATGAGCAAACTCGGTGGCATTGGAAAGATAATTCCAAGACCTTTAATACGGTATCTTGTAGCTTACCTAAATCATCCTATGCTAGGAGTTATTATCGCTTAAAGTTGACACAAAACTTTTACTTTGCTTGATTTGCCAAAATTTCCAAATTTAATTATTTCCAAAAATGGTTTCTTTCTAATTCTAGCTATTTCAAATAGTGGGGTGTTACAAACCCAATAATTACAACTAAGCTATAATTGCATTTGAAACTATAATTCATAGATTGACACACAACTATCGATTAAACCCACTTCAATTAAGCATTAAAATAAGTAAACAACAATACCCATAAGCTAATTAAGCCAATAATCACATGATCACACCCCAAGAAAAGAGGCTTTAGCTACACATCATAAAAGGAAGAAACAATTACCTAGTTGAAAATCCTCAAAACCAATTGAAAATTCTCTAAACCAAGTCTCTACAATGTTTCAAATCGAATTAATTCAAAAACCTAATTAAAAATCCTCAAAACCAAGTCTCAAAAGCTTAAAAGTCTACAATGGAGAACTCAGGAGAACTGGATTTAGTTTCTACAATGCTTGAATGATTCTCTGATCTTTTTCAAATTTCAATTTATACTTCCACAAATTTGGCTTTCAGGGCCATTAGGCAAAATAAGTCGTGCATTGCCAACCAGGTCGTTGACGCGCCCTTTTCTCTAATCAATCGCTGGTTTGCCTTGGCTCTTAGTCCTTAGGGTTTTGTGACTTTAGGCGATCGAGATGGATGTCGCCGAGTTGTTCAGCGGTCCACTGACTATTAATTTCTGTTGCCAAGTGAGTTCGTTTTGTGACTTTAGGCAATCGAGATGTATATCGCCGAGTTGTTCGGCGGTCCACTGACTGTTAATTTCTGTTGCCAAGTGGGTTCTTCCCCAGGGCTGGCACACTGGAACTTTCACCGAGTGGTCTTGGTGATCATCAGAATTGCCTTCTTCCAACTTCTTCAGCTTTTTTTCTCCTTTTTGCCCGGTTAAGTCCTTGCGTTTCTCCTTAGGCTTCATTGCTGCAAATCAACACTTTAACATCAATTTAGAGCATAGATTAGGCATTTGAGGACACTTAAACTATGAAACCAATGCCCTAAATGAGTCGAAATTTTAGACTCATCAACACCCCCAACTTAAACCTTTACTTGTCCTCAAGTAAAACTCAAGATCAATTAGTTCAATAAGGATGTCTACAAATAGTGCTACTCAAGACTCAACACAAATGCACAATCAAACTACACATACAATGTTCAATAATGAATTCTAAGTTTCAAATTGTGACTCACCATTATCAAGTTTACTAAAGCTCACAATGGTTACTTCAAATGCAAGTTCAAGCTCAACAAAAGCATTCAGATGCCCTTACAACAAGGATGATTCCATGCTCACACAAAATTTCTCAACACTTTAGGATACCGGAATCAAAGATAACTCTCACACTCACAAATATGAACACATGCATGATTCCAACCATAGGTTTGTCCTTCTTTTCCAATCAGCATTTGTTTCAGCTCACTCAAGATCACGAAGGTCTCTTCAAGGCTTGTAACGGGGCTGAGTGTAAATGTATGATCATTTTGTCATAGTAGCTTCTACCTTAATGAAGTATGGCCTGAATATCACTTTTTCTCCTTATCTTTCACATTCAAACATGTTCATAATCCACCCCATTATTTCACTACACATGACTCATCGGATACCCCATTGCGTTTGCTTCTTTCACACACTTTATTTCACAATTTTTTTCATTTTTTAGTCTTTTTTACCATTTCTTTTCTTTCTCTTTTTTTAACATGGAGGGGTTCCATCTTTTTCGAACTATGCTTCAAAAGGGGGATTTTACACAATTCTTGAGTTTCCTTCTTTTTCACCACACCCCAACTTAAGATTTTGGCCTGAGTAGGTTATTTGATGAGTCCACCAATTGGAATCATTTAGAGCTTTATTTTAATAGAAATAGTGTCGTCAAATATTTATGTTATCTTAATATCTGATGAAAACTTTTAAGTTTCGGGTATTTGAAGTTTGACTGAAAGCATAGACACTTACGCGCAAAAAGGAACAAAAAGGCTGAAAAGAACGAAGAAACTGAAGCTTGAGGTTCGCCAAGCACACTTGGCGAGTCACCGAAGGGACATACTCCGCCCCTTTGTTCCAGTACACGAAGCCCTGAAGGAAAAGGATAAAAAAGGCGATGAAAGGAGCAGCCGGCGTGTTGCCGAATAGTTCCACGAAGCAGGGATATACCGCCCAATGATCTAGGACACAAACATGCTGAATGCAAAGCATAAAAGGCGATGAACCAGAAGAAGGGCGAATCGCCGAGTTGATCAGTGAATCCAACTAATGTCGCCGAATGACGCTGCAGCATAAATTTTTTAAAACTATAAATACTCGTTGAGAGTTATAGCTTAGTATCTGATTTTAGTATCATAATATTTTTCAATGTGAAACAATTAATATAATTTTAGTACTTTTTGTTTGAGTTTGAGAGGGTTTTGAAACTTGAAGAAAAAGAGGGTTTCATCTCCAAGGATTTGGAATTGGGTCTCTCGGATTCTTCATTCTTGGCCTGTAACAAGACTTAAATCTTCATACCCATTTGAATGCAAGCTCATTTAGGTATAAATTTCTATCTCTTGATGTGTTGCTAAAAACCCCAATTCTTGTGGTGTGATTTAGCAAACATGTGTTGAGATTATTGTTGGGTTTTGCTTACTAATAGGCTAGATGTATTTTAATGGTGATTTCACCTAGCGGTTGTGGTTTAATTTAATGGGTTTGTTGTTGCAAATACAAAACCACCTATGTGTTTTCGGCTTGCTCGAGAGAAAGGTCGCGAAACCAAGACCGCTAGACTGATGGCCTAAGGAGTGGGTTGACATGAGGTTCTGCCCGAGAGGGTGAGTCCTAGTCCCATATCCTAATACTCAGCTCGAGAGAGTGAGTGGGGTAAAGTGTAGGCTGGCCTTCACGCGGCAAATGGGTGTTCGAGAAGAACCCATTTGAAATGGGGTAAGTTACCCGAGAGGGAACTTATTTCCATCTAAAGCTTGGCCTAGTCACTATTATCATGCAAATTTCCTCTCAAAAGCATGTACCCAACGATTAATACCAATATATATTGCGGTCACATCCCAAGAATCCTGTCTCATTTATAGATTTCTTTGTTATTTTTACTATTTTTGCTATATTTGTGACAAAACCCCCATTTGATATTTGACACTTTTGTGTAACCCCCTTTAATTTACAATGTTTTTAGTCGTTAATGTAGCTATGACTAGTTTGAACTAATTTTATTTTTATATTAATTGTCGAAACCACTCCGTTGGGACACGACCCCAACCCTTGGTTGGGTTATTATACTATTGCATGATCGTAGACACTTGCATCAGAAGTTGTGTCATTGATTACGCAAACATCAAAATTGCGCCGCTATCGGGGAATGGTGTTATTTGGGAATTCGTAGTTAAATAAGTTTTTTGATTCTTTCTAGTTTTAGTTTTACTAATCGAAATTGTAGTTTTGTTTTGCTAGTTGGAATATCAAAGCAGGGAACTAAGGATGGAAAATCATTATGGATACCACACGGATCATCCTCTTCTGAAACTATTGAACCTCAGGGACAACCTCCTGACCTTTAAACAGGTAGGGGAGGAAACGATTCAGGAAATGTGGGCTGAAGTTTCTAGCGGTGCTGCAATCATTCCCATCTTACGGGGTGACGACAAAGGGACTACTGGAGTGGTTCTACAAGGGTCTAGGACACGAGAATAGAGGCATAGCCGATTAAATTTGCGAGGGCGGTATGCTACACCAACCCTATGAAAGTGTAACAAAACTCATTGATAGCATGGTAGAAGCCAACAAAGAAGTAGGAGTGGGACGTACTAGTTACCCAGTTGAATACTCTATCCACCTTAGTTACAAAATTGGAGGTACAAGCCATTGGGAAAGAAAAATACTTCTCCCTTCGACAGTGTAAACATGGGAAGAAGTAGAGAGGTGTGCAAGATGATGAAGCTTTTTCACTCATTCAAAAAAAATTGAGGCACAGGAGAGGATGTTGAATGAGATGAAGGGGAACATCGAAATGCTAAACGAAGCGTTACCCTCTCACTCCATGACTATTCAATTGCAAGATTCTCAAATCGGCCATTTGATATCAGGTCAATACCCACCATTAGCAGAGGCCTCGCCTAATTACAACATGTGCGACTCTGAAAATGAAGAATAGCTGCTGACTTGCGTCGTGCCACGACGTTAACTAAGGTGCTGTTTGGGAGGCAACCCAAAACCCCTTAATATTTATTATTTGTGTATTAGTAAAATAATGATGCATTGATTGGTATAGGTTGAAGTGCGAGAAGTGCTCGAAAAGTGCAGTGTGACAAGCAACATATCCAATTGGCAAGTCACCGAAGAGGCCGGTGAACTCGACATTCTCTGTCGTTTGACTCCAAGCATCCCCAAAATTAGAGCCTGTAAAACTCGGTGAGCTTTAGAAATCATTGGCACATCGCCAACTCTGTTGGCGATCTCGACGGAGAGAGTCGTTTGAACACCCAGGTTTGCTGGAAAGATCTGTAACACTCGGCGAAACAGGTGATTGGTCGGTGACTCGCCAATTGATTCGGCAACTCAGACTGATATCGCCAGGTATGTAAGAATTGGACAACGCTTGAGTAAAGTGAAACAGGGTGGCGGTGAAGCATTCAAGAAAGTGGATTGAAAGTAGGCGTGTTGGGTTGCATAGCAATGCTGTTTATAGTTCACTGAATCACTCAACGACTCGCTTAACGCCCCCACCTCTTCTTCTTTTTAATGCTAAAATTGTGGAAGGTATACACTCAAAGTCGCAGAAGGACCATGCCACCCTGAGAAATGGAGAAACCACATAGCCAGGATCACTTCTTTACCTCCTTATTTATCCTACTTATCTTTACTTTCAGATTCTGTGCTAATTGCATTTGAGGACAAATATTTTTTATTTGTGGTAGGGTGAGGCTCACCTTTTGTGTGCTATTTGTGATTCGTGTTTTGTATATATTTGGGTTGTTGTGCTTTAAAATTATATTTTATCTGCTTTTCGTGGATGTTTGAGCGTATGACTCCCTTTTATTTTAAATTGCAAAATAATTTTGACACCTTTCCGAAAAAATTTCACTTTTTGAAAATATTCGCCACCTCTTGTGTTGAAAGTGGTTGTTCTTGTACAAATGTAAGCCTCGGTTCCAATCAATACCGATGACTTGAATAGTGCTCTCAATCGAATGAACATGAATGTGCAGCTACGACGAGGCCAAATGAAATTGCATAGACAATATGTGAACTCTTTGCATCTTGTTGTGATTAGCCATTTATCGAATTGATTCTCTTGTAATAACCGTTGCACACTAGCGAAAGTGTGTAGTCTTGTTTGACTTAAGTGTCAATGTCTTGTGTGATGAGCTTACTTTGAACCTTGCATCAATAAACCTAGAATTTTCCCCGTTAGTCTGATTGATTTAGTAAGGTGTGCTCTTGAAATAATCTTAGGCAACTTTTGAAGAGTGAGCCGAATTTGACATATACCTATTTTGTGGCCTACCCGTGAGCATGTGACTCTCTTGAACACCCTTTGAGCCTTACCTTTCTTTTGAAGAACCTTGATGAACACTGGACCTTACTTGACCCATAACCTATAATCCTCTTGATTTGTGGTTTAGTGAATAGCCAACTTAGGCCAAAAGCCGAAGTTGGGGGTGTGGTGAAAAGTAGAAGGAGAAGTCAAGAAGTGCAAAAAAAGTCTCCCTTAACCCATGGTGTTGCGGAACAATGGAAACCCTCCAAAAAAAAGTAGTGGAAGAAAAGTAAAAAATAAATTTGGTTTCCAAGCAATCCTTGGAGGGGAATAAAAAGATGACTTAGAAGCACTAGAAAAAGAATTGATAAAGGAAAAGAAGGGAATGCCTTGAGATTACCACATCTCATGAGGAAAAAGTCACTAAGTCAAAATGACCATACCTTTACACTTAGCCCCATTACAAGCCTTAGAAAGACCTCTTTGATCTTGAGTGAGCCGAACCGAAGATCGATTGGAAAATAAGGGCAAGCTTATGGGTGAAAACATGCATTGTGTTCCTCTTTTTGAGTGTGAGCGCTGCATCTGATTCCTGATCTTGAATTGATTAACCTCTGTGTGTGAGTATGGAATCATTATTTATGTGAGGGCATTTAGATACTTTTTGTTGAGCTTGAACTTGTACAAATAGCAAGTATTGCGAGCATGAGAATCTTTGGTAATGGTGTGCCACAACTTGAATCTTTGAGTACACAATTGATCTTTGCATGAGTAATTTGAGTCTTGTTGTGTATGTGCATGATTTATTCTTATGTAGCACTATTTGAGACATCCTATTTGAACTATTGAACTTGAGTTTTACTTGAGGACAAACAAAAGTTTAAGTTAGGGGTGTTGATGAGTCCACAAATTGGACTCATTTAGGACTTTATTTTAATAGAAACAATGTCCTCAAATGCTTATTTTATCTCAATATCCGATGAAAACTCTTAAGTTTCAGGTATTTGAAGTTTGAGTGAAAGCATGGACACTTACACACAAAAAGAACAAAAAGGCTGAAAAGAATGAAGAAACTGAAGTCTGAGGTTCGCCAAGCACACTTGGAGAGTCGTCGAAGGGACATACTCCGCCCTTTGTTCCAGTACACGATGCCCTGAAGGAAGAGGATAAAAAAAGCGATGAAAGGAGCAGTCGACGTGTCGCCGAACATTTTCGCGAAATAGAGATATACTGCCCAATGATCCAGGACACAAACATGCTAAAGGCAAATAACAAAATGCGATGAACAAGAAGAAGGGTGAATCGCCGAGTTGATCGGTGATTCCGGCTAACGTCGCCGAATGACCCGCTACAACACAAATTTTTGAAAACTATAAATACTCGTTGAGAGTTATAGCCTAGTATCAGATTTTAGTATCTTAATATTTTTCAATGTGAAACAATTAATATAATTTTAGCATTTTTTCTCTTAGTTTGAGAGTGATAGCATCCAAGGAAGCTCTACTCCATTGAAGGACAAGGATGAAGCTTTAGAAACTCCAAGGAGGCCCATAACAAGATCTCAAACCAAGGAATTCAATGATAAGCTCAATGGGCTTCAATCGCTGATCCAAAGGTGTCTTATTGGGGAAGAAGAGCTCAAGCCC
>JAJOOB010041537.1:0-15821 GCA_029582485.1 Solanum tarapatanum | reverse complement strand
CAATATATACTACCTTAAAAGCAAAAATATTAAATTATTATAATATCCCCAACTTAAAACAATCAATTGTATATCTTTTATATATTATATAATATTATATCTGTTTAAATATTTATATTAAAAAATATATTAAAAGCACAAACTTTTTCACATTAAAGGATTGAGACTTTATCAAAGAGTTGTGACTTTCGCAAAAGATTGTGTGCTTTTCAAAAAGTTGTGACTCTAATGAGTTGTGATATTTTCAATGTGACTTTTCAGAAGGGTTGCGACTATTCAAAGGGTTGTTACTTTTACAAAGAGTTGTGACTTATCTAAAGGGATGTGATTTTTCTAAAAGAATTGTCACTTATCGGAACAGTTGTGACTTTTCTGAATTGTTGTAACTTTTCTGATAAGACATAATAAGTACATGTTCATACAACATTTGTTGGCTATAAATAAAGGAGTTTCTTCACATTTATAAACTACGAATTTTCTATGTTTTCTATTCTTCTTTTTCTTCTATAAACACCCAATTAGTACATATTCTATATTTATGTATATTATAACACAAAATATATTTAAAAAAGATACTTTTTCACATTGAACTATCATGACTTTTCAAAAGGTATGTGACTTTTCCAAAGAGTAATTGTCACTTTTCTGAAAGTTTGTTAATTTTTCAAAGTGTTGTGACTTTTCTAAAGAATTCTGACTTTTCCAAAGATTTGTGATTTTTTCAAATGGTTGTGACTTTTCTGATAAGGTACAATAAACACTTGTTCATACTATTCTTTGATGACTAAAAATAGAGGGTTCTCTAACATTTTTAAACTACAAATTGTCTAAGTTTCTATTTTTCTTTTTCTTAACACCCAATTTAGTACATAATCTATATTTCATACTATTTTTTAAAATTAAGTTTATGGATTATATTTTGTTTGCTGATCCAAAGTATACTTCCAATAAATTGACGATGTTTCACATAAATTAGGGATGAAATTTATCATTTGTCTAGTATATATCATTAATATTATCTGTAAAAAGTATTTACATTCCATCACGTGTTTGTAAAAACATAAAATCACAATAGTTTTAAAAAAACACGCATTTATCTAATCAAATTTGAATGGTTAATCATTGTAGATTCAATGATATCCTTACCTTGATCTAGATATAATTAACTATACGACGACTCATATGTATAATTATTTATGAAAATCTTTATTTTAAAGTATTAGTATTATTATATATTTCATAGTATTATATACGCTGTGGCTGACATAAACGTGCAGCGTTCTTGCAACTAATTCAATAATAATGATGTAAACACTGAAAAAAGGGTGGAGGGGGAAGCGGTTGCGTGGGTGGGTCGAGGTTGGGGCATATTGGCGAAATACGAAGTTTTGTTAAGATTGTTCAAGATATAATATATATGTATGACAAATAATTTTTACCTTTGTTTTTTGTTATATCCTCAACTTAGAATAGTAAACCAGAGATACTATAAATATGAAAAGACAATAAAATCCGAGTCCACAGAATTCATTGTGTGTCTTTAAAAATTTTAATCTCCTTAATTAGTGTATTCGAGATTGTGGATTATTTCCTCCCAGCAAAACGTGTAACCTATTAAAGATGTAGTGGTACCTCAAAATTCAATAATTTCAACGAACTCAAAAGGTAAAAATGAAATGAAAGAAAGACAACTTTTCATAAATATTAATCACCCATATAGCGGAATTTGTGTTCAATTGATCACGTCCCCAAGGATCCCTCTCTACTTGATTACCCCATATGTTCGTAGTTATTAATTGATCACTCTAATCCCCCCAATTGACATTAATTATCAAACCTCTGCCATTTACTTTAATTGTTTCGAAAATGTCTACTTCTACAATTGATTAGAACACTCATTTCAGTTTGTAGTCGAATTATTTACCGTATCACTCCCTGTGAGATCGAGCCCAACTATTCGTTGGGTTTATACTTGATTATGACTAGCTACACTTAGAATCGGATGAGGTGTAGTTGAGCGTTATGAAATATACCAATCAAGAAGAGTTGTTGACCAATGAACAAACAATATTGTCCTCTCCTATTGGTGAAGTACATTGACTTGCTTAACCAACCGCCTAATAGGACATCTTTACTGCTATACCCCTTTCTGCACCTGGACGATAATTACTCTGTCAGGGACCTGGTCCCTATATTTATGAGGATCGTCAAAACATCTGAAATACAACACTATGTTTTTTGTTATATCCTCAACTTAGAATAGTAAACTAGAGATACTATAAATATAAAAAGACAATAAAATATGAGTCCACTGAATTCATTGTGTGTCTTTAAAAAATTTAATCCCTTTAATTAGTGTATCCGAGATTGTGAATTATTTCCTCCCAGGACAAACGTGTAACCTATTAAAGAAGTAGTGGTACCTCAAAATTCAATAATCTCAACGAACTCAAATGGTAGAAACGAAATGAAACAAAGACTACTTTGCTTGTAAGAAAATACATGCATAAGGAGGAGGAATTTGATTTAGAAAATAGAGAGAAAATCTCTATATTAAAAGTCAATAAAGGGTAGTATGAATGTGTTAGTTGTGCCTTATGGGAGAGGTCACAATCATTTAGAAAGATCATAACCCTTTGAAAAGAAATAACATTTCTGAATGGTCACAATAATTTAGAAAAGGCATTACCTATCGAAAAGGTTACAATCTTTAGAAAAATTATAACCCTTTATTTTTTATTCACACCATTAAAATTTAACATACTTCAAATATTTGTTTGATATTTTTTTAAGAAATGGTGTCTAACTAACCATCCTAAGTGTGGGGTCCAGCTCCATTATTGACTTCAACAATTGCTACATGCAATTGTCAATGGTTGGCAAGGTTGGAAAATTTACAGTGGCAGAAAATGTTGAGAAACACAACAATTTAAAACTTTCGGTGGCACAACTTTGAAATATTGTGGATGATGTTGAAATTTGCAGTTGCAAATTTCTTCTATAAAAGGAGCTCATTAGCTCATTTGTATGATACACCAAGTTAGAGAGAAAAAATATATTTTGAGAGCAAAGTGAGGTATTCCATAGACTACTGTGAAGAAAAATAGAGTGTGAGCGATATTTTAGTAAGGTGGAAATCAAAAGAGTGTTATTCCTTTTGAGTGTGTACTAGTCACTTTGAGTATTGTATTCTTGACTACACAGTGTAAAAATTCCTTGCTATAGTGCTATCAGTTGCTCCTCTTAGCCCATGGTTTTTTCCCTTATTTAGAAGGGTTTCCATGTAAAATTCTTGGTGTCATTATTTTCCCATTTTATTTTCATTATTTTTACCATATATATTTTTGTGTTAGTCCGCATTTTCCCAAAAACTGGTATCAGAGCCAAGGATTTATCTGAATATGCTCTGTGGTTGCAGCACAATCTGAACTTCCATCTCATAAAAGATTTACTTTGGTTTGCAATAACTATATTTTTTTGGGTGATAAACAATGGAAGCCAACACAAGTAGAATGGTTACTTTGAATGGTGTAATTATGCAATTTGGAAGGGAAAAATAGAAGATCTGTTTTATGTCAAGGATTTTTACAAACCAATCCTTACCACCATAAACCCTGATAACAAAACAGATGAAAAGTGGAATCTATTGCACAAGCAGGTTTGTGGATTCATTAGGCAATGGGTTGACGATAATGTGTTGAACCATATTTCTGGGGAGACACATGCTCGAATCCTATGGGAGCATCTTGAAAGTTTGTATGCTCGAAAGACTGGCAACAACAAAATGTTCTTATTAAAAAGATATGTTGAGTTTAAAGTATCATGATGGTTCTCCAATGATAGACCACCTGAATAACTTTCAGGGGATCATGCACTAATTATCTGCTATGGACATCAAATTTGATGAAGAAATTCAAGGCCTACTTCTACTTGGTTCTCTACTAGATTCATGGCAAATGTTTAGAACTTCATTGTCAAAATCTGCTCTGGATGATGTCATCTGTAATGACCTGAGAGCACCCCCTATCCGTTACATGCGTATTCGACCTCACGGAGGTCTTATACAAGCATTAGCATTCATTCATCGCATAGATCATAAAAATCACTAAGAATTTAAAACTTTTATTCAATAAAACCATAAGACTTCAAGAGTCATCAACATTTGAAAATATTAATACGGAAGGGGAACTACTAAGTCTCTTTAGCCAATCTTAGAAAAGAACTTAAAACGTACTAAGGGACATGGCCCTTTACAAATGAAATGAAACTTAATTGTCTATTACAATGACTAAGAAACTTCTAAACATAGTCCTCGAATCTTGAGGAGATACCAAAGACTTGGAAGAGTGAAGCAACTCCAAAGCATAATCTCCTCCTAGTTATCACAACCTACACTTCTAGTAAAGTAGAAGAAAGGTGTTAGTACAACACACATACTAAGTATGAGGATATGCAGAACATGCTAAAAAGGACATTTGTTTGGAAGTTATGCTTTCATGCCATTTTGATAAAATCTCATGAGCATCAACATAATGGGCACCTTACAAGTCACAACCAACAATACAAAGTCATATGCTTCACAATACATCATAAGCAAACATAACCTATTTACCTTTACCTTCTTTGCCTTGGACCTCCACCTTAAGTAACCCTTAAGCAATACCTTCGTGCAATGTATGGGCAACGTCCCATACCATCACCCACACTAAGGCACCACCTTAAGTTTACACAAAGTGCACTTACCATGCATACCTCAACCTTCACCAATTAATCACATAAGACATATAAGCACATAAGCCAACAAGTCACTTCATAAAACTAGAACACTCATCAAATGTCATCCCAAGACTCACCTAAGTAAGACATGGTGAGGTAGCCCGTACTACCTCTCCATACCACACCCAACTGATCCGTAAGGCTACACAAGACAAGCTCCATTCACATCTCAACATAAATCGTTCATTCAACTTAATGCATTTAGACAACTTCATTCGCTAATGGCATAAGATCATCACATACATTCAATTCAACATAAGCACTTACATTCAATTCATTATGACTCACTTTCACATTAGCATGCTCAAAGACCAACACTTCAATTAATTAGCCCAATAAGACTCATTCATTAATTAGCCCAATAAGACTCATTCATTCATTATGATTACTAAGACACACCAAGATCTCCCTTAAATGTCTACTTGTGCAATGTCTAGATGATGTCCCATCCCACCACTTATCCTAAGTAGTACACCCATAAGAGACCCTAGTTCATTCATTCATTAATGTGGGGGGGAGAGCCTTAACCGACATAGACCATGCAGCTTGACATGGAATCCCGATAGTAACCCTTACTGGATGAGGGATCCCCACTTGCCTAAGGTAGGGTCATTCTTTTAGCCTTTACGTGGTAGAGACCACTAGCTAGTCCTATGTGGGCACATAGTTAAGGGATATAAGGATTGCTTCTAAGTACCCACATCCCAACTAACGAAGGGGCACCCATCTTAAGGGTTGCTACTAAATATTCACATCTCAACTAATGATGGAGTATCCACCCATCTCCATATCCTCTCGGTGCTAGACATTACTCCCCCACGGAGTTTGGACATTCATTTCATTCAGTTCATTTAGGGATAAGGATTGCTACTAAGTACTCTCATCTCAACTCACGAAGGAGTACCCATCCTAGCCCAACATTCATACATTTAGGGATAAGGATTGCTACTAAGTACTCTCATATCAACTCACGAAGGAGTACTCATCCTAACCCACATTCATTCATTAAGGAAGATCTTGGATTCAAAGATGAGAAAACATTTCATCTAGGAACCCCGTTCATTAAAAGGAGTACTTTATGAGACTATCCTTACAATAGACCCAACTTTCATTCATTAGCATTAACTCCCATTCTTTTCATTCATTCTCACATTCTTTCATTCATTCTTCACTAGGTGTGAGAGTAGGTAAACATAGTCTATCCTAACCTTACCTTCATTATAAGTCATTCAAAGGAGACAACAACCAAGCATAACACATAAAGTCTCTACACAAGGTCACCTTTCATGCTCCTAGACCATTCAAAAATTCAAATCATATCACATTACTCAAAACAACAATCATCCAACTTTGCCTACAAGGCCATGAGCACAACATGCTTATAAAGTAAACACCTCCTCACTTTCAAAGGGATCAAACCTCACAATTCTAACATCTATAACATATATATATATGTATATATATATATATATATATATATATATATATAAAATACTAGAATCAATAATCTATTCACAACATCATCATCATCATCATCATCATCATAAACCTTAGGTCACAATTGCCCATTCAAGGCCAACATCTAATACAACACAATTGACCATCAATTCCTCATAATTCAATATAGAACAATACACAAATCAATAGCCCATAACAATCTACACATTAATATCACATTATTAGCTCATAATAAATAGACCCACTTTAGACCCAAAAATTTGGATTTCAAGATATGCAAGGGTTCATGGAGTTTTTGATCTTAAAACAATCAATATTAACAAAAATCATCATTTGAAATACTTTCATGCAAGAACCCAAGCTTAGAATTGAAATTGGGGTTTTTAGAGTTTTTTGAAAAACATTGAAATCACTTTGATTTGCCTCTTTGATTGAAAGGAGAATCAAAGATAAAATCCCCATACCTTTGTGATTAATTTCCTTCGGAATTTTAAGGAGAAATCAGTAGGAACCCATCCCCTAGCTTGAAGCTTCATCAATGTCTTCTATGGATTTCTAGAGAGAATTTATTTGAGAGGGAAGGTTCAATTTGGATAATGAGGTCTAATTCTAGGTTTTGGGGTCTTAACCAACTTAAAATACCCTAAAATAGGTAGAATAACCGTTTATAATTCCCCAAAGTACCCAAACCACCCATCACTTAGTTTGACATTTTAAACAAGTCAAACTTGAGTTTTATTTACGCAGATTTTGTCGGGAAACAAGTCCGCGACGCGGGGGTGTTCCCTTAAGTTTCTGGAAATTAAATTTTGAGATAGTAGAGTCCACAACACGTCCGTGACGCGGACCAAAAATTTGGCCTATGGCGGAGATAGTCTGCAAAGCAGACATGCTCCCTCCATGAGCATTTTCAAGCTGCCTTGGCATCTTGTTTGGTCAAGGGTTGGGGTCCTCCTCAGGAACCCTTAGGGTGGTCCCGGAGAGTCGTACCCGAACGTTTTGACCCTAAAAACATTTACTAAGACACTAGAATCACCTCCACTGAATTTAGAGTCCAAACAACACAAAAAAACATGAACAACATACTAGAACACACCAACACGTAAAAGACTAGTTTCCGAACGTCTTGGTTGTCCCTTGACGTTTGACTTCCAAACTCTTTAAAACTGACTGAAAAGGCTATTCTTCATTATTTTAACAAGTTATTAATGCATAAAACCCATGTGAGGCTCTAATTTATCCTACTTTATTTTGAGGGTTGTTACATCATCTCTATGAATTCTGCCAAGTGTAGTGTCTTGAACGAAGAGATGAGAAGAAAAACTCAAGGTTCTTCTTCATCGGATGTTCTAATAATTGGCTTCAAAGGGAGAAATAAAACTCGTGGTTCTCAGAATAGAGATCAAAATACGGGGAAAATCTAGCGGCAGACTTAAGGATATTGAGTACTATCATTGTGGCATGAAAGGGCACACAAAGAAGTTCTGCAGGAAATTGAAGAAGGAGAACAAAAACAAAGATGAAACTAAAGAAGATTGTAGTGAAAATTGCCTAGCCATTGTCACCACCGAAGATCTTGTTACCTTCCTTGATACGGATATGATAAATATTGCTTGTGATGAGTCAAGTTGGGTTGTGGAAACTGGTGCCGCATCTCACGTGACATTAATGAAGGATTTTTTCTGAGACTATTTCTAGGGTGGTTGGTAGTGGTACAATTTATTTGGAAACTAGTGTTGGAACTAAACTAGTTTTGAACAATGTGAAGCATGCTCATGATGTTCGTCTGCACCTGATTTCTGTTGGTGTTTTGGATAAAGAAGGATATGTTAGTACCAACGGTGATGGAAAATGGAAACTCATTAAGGGTTCCTTGGTTGTGGTTCGTGGTAACAAACGTTGTGGTCTATACTGGACTACGGCTTTTGCTTGTGTTGATTTGGTGAATGCAGTTGAGAGTGATAACTCTTCAATGTTATGGAACAAGAGGCTTAGCCACATCAGCGAGAAAGGACGTAATGTTCTTGCCAAGAAGAAATTATTGTCAAATTTCCAAAGTACTAAATTTAAAAAGTGTGAGCATTGTTTGGCTGGTAAGCAAAATAGAGTTTCCTTTAAGGCTAATCTTCCTTCGAGAAAGATAGTGTTTCTTGAATTGGTGCACTCTGATTTACTTAGTCCAATGAAGACAATGACGTTGAGTGGTGCACTCTACTTTGTCACTTTTATTGACTACTGCTCAAGAAAATTTTTGGTCTATGTCTTGACTAAAGACCAAGTGTTAGGTGTCTTCAGAAGAATTGAGAAAGGAAAAGAAGGAGATGTCTTGAGAAAACCACATCTCATATAGAAAAAGTCACCGAGCCTAATATGACCATATATTTGCACTCAACCCCATTACAAGCCTTGGAAAGACCTTTTTGATCTTGAGTGAGCCGAACCGAAGATCGATTGGAAAATAAAGGCAAACCTATGGGTGAAAACATGCATTGTGTTCCTCTTTTTGAGTGTGAGCATTGCATCTGATTCCTGATGTTGAATTGATTAACCTATGTGTGTGAATATGGAATCATTCTTTATGTGAGGGCATTTGGTATACTTTTTATTGAACTTTAACTTGCACAAGTAGCAAGTATTGCGAACATGATAATCTTTGGTAATGGTATGTCACAACTTGAATCGTTGAGTACACATTTGATCTTTGCATAAGCAATTTGAATATTGTTGTGTATGCTCATGATTGAGTCTTGTGTAACACTATTTGAGACACCCTTTTTGAACAGCTGAACTTGAGTTTACTTGAGGACAAACAAAAGTTTAAGTTGGGGTGTTGATAAGTCCTCAAATTGGACACATTTAGGGGCTTATTCTAATAGAATTAGTGTCCTCAAATGCCTCTTTTATCCCAACATCTGATAAAAACTCTTAAGTTTCAGATATTTGAAGATTTAAGGAAAGCATGGACACTGTGTGGAAAAAAAGGAACAAAAAGAGTGAAAAGAGGGAAGAAATGGATGCCTGAGCATCACCAAGTCCATTTGGCGAATCGCCAAAGAGCCTTACTCCGCCTTTTGTTCCAGTGTGTTGAGCCTTGAAGGAAGAGGATCAAATCAGCGGTGCAAAGGAGCAGTCGGTGTGTCGTCGAACAGTTCTGCGAAGCAGTACTATACCGTCCAATGATCCAGAATGCAGAGATGTTGTAGGCAAGCAAGGAAGGCGATGAACTAGACGATGGGCGAATAGCCGAATTGATCCGCGATTCCAACTAACCTCGTCGAATCATACGCTACAACATTAATTCTAAACACTATAAATACTACCTCTATATTAGTTATAAGCATCAAGCTTCATTAGAATACTGACAATTAGATATTTTATTTAATAACTCTTATTTTCTCTCAAGTTTGAGAGGGTTTTACAGACTTGAAGAAGAAAGGGTTTCATCTTCCCGAAATTGGAAGTGGATCTCCTTGATTCTTCTTTCTTTGCCTAAATCAAGACTTATTTCTCTAGACACATTTGATTTCAACATCATTGAAGGTATAATGTTCTATTTCTTGATGTGTGGCTAAAAACCCCATTCTTGGGGTCTGATTTAGAAAATATGAGTTAATATTGTTGTTGGGTCTTGCTTGCTGATAGGTTAGATGTATTTTAATGGTGATTTTACCTAGTGGTTGTGGTTTAATCTAATAGGTTTTTAGTTGCAAATACAAAGCCATTCATGTATTTTTGGCTTGCACGAGAGGGAGTTCACGTAACCAAAACTACTAGACTGATGGCCTAAGCAGTGGGTCGACATGAGGTTCAGCCCGAGAGGGTGATCCCTAGTCCCATATCCTAACACTCAGCTAGAGAGAGTGAGTGGGGTAAGGCATAGGATGGTCTTCATGCGGCAAATGGGTGTCCGAGAGGAACACATTTGAAATGGGGTAGGTTGTTCGAGAGAGAACTTATTTCCATTTAAAGGTTAGCCTAGTCACTATTAATCTACAGATTTTCTATTGAAAGTGTGTACCCAACAATCTATATTTACTTGTATTGCGGTCACACCCCAAGAATCTCCCCTCATACTTGATTCTCCTTTGCATTTTACTGTCTTTAGTTGAATTTGTGAAAAAAACCCCAAATCAATATTTGACACTTTTGTGTCACCCACTCGAATTTACTTTTTTTCTATTCGATAATTTCTCAAACTATAGCTAACTAGAACAAAATTCTAGCCTAACTACTATTTTCACTAGCACTCCCTTGGGATACGACCCCAACCCTTGGTTGGGTTACTATATTATCGACGATCGTAGACACTCATACCGTAGGATAGTGTCGTTGGTCACGATAAACATCAGGCACTCCATACAAGTTTACCATTTCTCTGAAGGATAACTTGGCATAGTCCTCTACCGAATAGGAAACCTTAACGGGAAGAAAATGAGCCGATTTCTTCATCCGATCTATTATAACCCAAATCGAGTCATTTTGTCTCTTGGTTCAAGGGAAACCTACAATATAGTTCATATTCACATCTTCCCACTTCCCAGTAGGAATGCTAATGTGTTGGGATAAATATCCCGATTTTTTATGCTCAATGTCCACTTGTTGACAATTAAGATACTTAGTAACAAATTCCACAATATATTTCTTCATCCCATTCAAAAAATACACCTCCCGTAAATAAAAACACATTTTTGTGGCTCCCGGGTGAATGAAATACCTAGAACTATGTGCTTGATTTATTCCCTCAAGTGAAAAATATAAGGAACACACAAACGACCTTGATATCTAAGCATACCATCTCCCTCTTGAGAGAAAGCCTTAACAGATTTCTTAAGAACTGCTTATTTTAACTCAACCAAAATTGGATCGAAACCCTTCTTGGCTTTCACATCCGCCACAAAAGATAATTCGGAACCATTCGTAGCCATAATACCACCCTTGGTGCAGTCCACTAACTGAACACCCCATAGGGCCAATATATGAACATCCCGAACCAACTCTTTCTTTTCTTCTTCAATATGGGTAACAATACCCATAGATAATCAACTAAGAGCATCTGCCACCACATTTACCTTTCCGGGGTGATAGAGAACACTATTGTCATAATCTTTAAATAACTCAAGCCACCTTCTTTGGAGAAGATTTAGATCCTTCTGGTTAAACACATATTGGAAACTATTGTTGTCGATAAACACATCTACATGAACACCATACAAAATGTGCCTCCAAATATTTAAGGCAAAAATAACAGCTGTGAATTTAAGGTCATGTGCAGGATAATTCTTCTCATGAATCTTAAGTTTCCATAAGGCATATGCAATAACTTTCCCATTTTGCATAAGCACACACCCTGGCCATATTCTCGAGACATCACAATAAAAAACTAAGCCATTGGTCCCTTTCGATAAAGTCCACCGGAGTGGAAGTAAGTCTATCCTTCAACTCTTGGAAACTCTTCTCACATGCTTCGGACTATATGAATTTGACCTTATTTAGAGTAAAAGAAGTCAAAGAAGAGGCAATTCAAGATAATCCCTTAACAAACCTTCTATGTTAGACGGATAAACCCAAGAAACTTCTAATATCTCAAGGAGTTAGAGGTTTAGGCCAACTCTTGACCACATCTATCTTCTTAGGATTGACCTCAATACCCTTACATGACACAATTTGAACGAGAAAAGCTACAGTCCTTAGCAAAAACTCACAGTTGCTAAACTTTGCAAAAAGTTTTTGGTCATTATGAATTTGCAACATGATCCTCAAATGATCATTATGCTCATTCTCACTTCTCGAATAGATCAATATAATTAATCAACACAATTATGACTATGTCAAGGTATTGTTTAAATACCCTATTCATCAAATCCATAAATTCCACTGGAGCATTAGTCAACCTACCAAAAACTCATAATGACCTATCGAGTTCGAAAAGTCATCTTCGTAATGTCATCCTCTTTCACCCGCAATTGGTGATAACCTGACCGAAGGTAAATCTTGGAAAACTAATTTAGTCCTTAAAGTTAGCCAAATAAATCATATATTCTTGGAAGAAGATACTTATTCTTAATAGTCACGTTGTTCAACTGGTGATAGTCTATACACATACGAAGATAACCATCCTTCTTTCTAAAAAACAAAACTGGAGTGCCCCATGGAGAGATACTCGATCGTATGGAACCCTTATCCAACAAATCTTTTAATTGTTCTTTCAAATCCTTAAGTTCTGCCGTAGCAATTTGGAAATGAGTAGTAGAAATATATTTCGTATCTGGGAGAAGGTCAATGCCAAAGTTTTTTTCCGTTTCGGGATGAAAACTAGGTAAATCATTTGGGAACACTTTCGGAAACGCATTAAGTATAGGAACCAACTCAAGAGTAGGGGTTTTAGAATCCACTTCCCTCACACTAAGTAGATGGTAAAGGCAACCCTTAGAAATCATCTTTTTAGCTTTAAGATAAGAGACAACTTACCCTTAGGCATAGAATTTCCCCCACTCCACTCTAGGGCACGCTCATTCGAAAACTGAAACTTAACTACACTAGTTCTACAATAAATAGAAGCATAACATGAGTCCAACCAATCCATACCAAGGATAACATCAATTCCTAACATATCAAGCTCTACCAAGTCAACAAAAGTAACTCTATGGGACATCGAAGTGGGACACTTTCTATAGACCCACTTAGCAAGAATAGAATCATTAATAGGAGTAGACACAAAAAAAGATCTAACAACACATCTAGTAGTAAATAAAACCACATACCCACATTTGGCGTCACAAAAGACAAGGTAACACTGAGATCAAGTAAAGCATAAACATCAAGTTGGAAAACTTCCAACATACCGGTAACCACATTAAGAGAACCCTCTTGTTCACCATGAGTCTGAAGTGCATAGAATCGGTTTTTCTTGGGAGCAATGGGAACCGAATCACTAGGAGGATCTTGCTTGCCCTCTCTTCCTTTAGCGATAAGCATCGGGCAATCCCTCAATTTATAACCACTTTTTCCCCAACTAAAGAAACCATTTGTGTCGTCTAGGAACTTCATCGTGTGTTTATTTCCACAACTAACACAAGTACATATAGGCAATGATGATCCACTACCATTACCTCCTTGAGGCTTGGGGTTAGATACCCTAGTTTTGTAGAAGTTAGAAGGAGCATTAGAGGAACCTTTACCAGAAAAAATTTCTCAACATCTACGACAACCATGTCCATTGGACCGTGCATGTGAGAAATTACAATCACCAATTTTATCCCTATTTTGAATCCCTAGACTTTTCCTTAAGTTTCTCCTCTTAGATCTGTTGTGCATGTTGATGAGTCAATGATTTAGACTCATTTAGGGATTTATTTTTGTGTCCTCAAATTTTTGTTTTGAGCCAATAACTGATGCAAAACCATTGATTTCCAGGTATTTGGATTGAGGAATAAAGCATGGACACTAATTTACAAAAAGGAACGAAGCGAGCTAAAAGAGAGAAGAAATGAAGGTCTGGTGATCGCCAAGTCCCTTTGGTCAGTTGCTGAATAACTATTACCTCCCTTAAAGTTCCAGTTTGCCAAGCCCTAAAGGAGAAAATCAATTTGGTGAGAGAAAGGAGCAGTCGGCATGTCGTCGAGTGGTTCCACAATGCAGTGTTGGATCGCCCAAAGTTACAGAACATGAGGATGTTGAAGGATAGAGCAAAAAGGCGATGAAACTGACCATTAGGCGGATCGCCGAGCCCGACTTACTGCGCCAATTGGTCCTTCGTAGCATATTTTTGGGGACTATAAATACATTTCAAACATTATGTTTAGTATCAAATTTTATTCTGAACATTCATTAGAGTAATTTTTAAGTTTGAACTGTGAGTATAGAGACTAAGTGTAATGACCCATAGAACGAATAAGTTAAACTAGAGCCTAACTTGTGTGTGTGTGAGTTTGGTGTGGGGTTTGAGGGTGTTTGATATCATCCCGAGCTATGGTTGAAGGGTTTAGGGGTTAAACGTCAAGGTACGACTCCCCAAGGAACACCCTTAAGGGTTCTTGAGGAAGACCCTAAGCCTAACCCCCAAGACCCCTTAAAACCAATAGGCTGCCCTAAATTTGATGAACCATGGAAGAGCACCATGCCCTGTAGGTCCATCTACGCCCCATGGATGGCCCATCATAGGTCAAGGCCCAAAACCCATGTATCTGATCCAAACAATGAGATGACAGCACGGGGCGTCAACCCATCCACGGTCCGTGGATGGGGGTCCGTCAATTGGTCCTGCAATCTGTCAAGTGATTCGGCCATGGTGGGGGTGGATTGATAAATTCACCCCAATTCTTTATTAGTTAGTGGATGGTTATTTTGGGTTTATTAAAGTATTTTAATATTATTAAAAGTGTTAGAACATATTTTACACTTCATTATTTCAAAACCCCAAATCAAACCCACCTCTCTTCTCTCTAGAAACCTCCATTGGAGGTGAAGATCTCAAGCTTCCAAGGTCAAATCTTCAAGTTTTTCAAGGGGATTTCGTGGATTTCATCTCTAAAAGTTATGGTGGTCTTCATCCTTGTCTTATTATCTTGCAAGGAGTCAATCTCAAAAGTAATTTCAAATCTTCAAAGTTTCCCCAAAACCCAAACTTTCAATTTATGCATGGGTTCAATTCAAAACCATTTATAAAGGTATTATTGCATTGAATTGTGGATTCATTGTGGATTTAAAGATGATTTAAGGTGAATTCTTCCTAGAACCCATGTTTTCCTCAAATTCCTATATTGTGATTTGAGATTGAGAATTGGTTGATTATGATGGAATGTGAATTATTAATGTTTATATTGATATAGAATGTTGAAATTATGCTATTACTCTTTCCTAATTGTATTGATCCACTTGAAAGGAGGAGGTGTTTAATTACTATGTATAATGTGAAGGATATGCATGTGATTTCAATGATAGAATGATGATCTTTTATAGAATGTAAATGTGCTGTGATCGAAAGAATATTCTCACTTAACACTCATGAATGTTGATGATGGAATGTGAAGGGTTCGATAATGTAATGTTGTGTATCTTGAGTTGGTAGGCTTGTGCATCCTATTCTTGTATAAATAAATGAAAAGGTGAATGTGATCACTTGAATTGGTATCCCTTTCATAAATAACTAATAAATGCGTTGATGACTTAGAATTGGTAGACCTAATATTGGTAGCCTTTTCTTAAATGAATGAATGAATGAGTTTCTTGTGTTGGTAGACCTAATGTTGGTAGCCTTCTATAAATGACTAATGAGGTATTTTAGGCTATGTCTTGATCCCGTAGACCTAATGGTGGTGGCCCTTCATGATGAGTCCAGAAACCAATTTGAATGAAAAACCTTGAAATGGTAGTCCTAATGGTGGTGGCTCTTCTAACGTGAAATGATGAACTTATAAATGGTAGACCTAATTGTCACGACCCGGGAGCACCCCCAAGTCGTAACAAGGCGTACTCGACCCCGAAGGGGTCTTATACAAGCCACATAGTCATTCATTGCATTCAATAATGAAAATAGTGCGGAATAATAAAAAGACTTATTTACATCCACACATTTAAACTTCTTAAAA
>JAJOOB010041536.1:0-10975 GCA_029582485.1 Solanum tarapatanum | reverse complement strand
AGCAGACTTGAGTCTGATAGTCTGAGCCTTAGCTAGGCGGTAACTCAGCTTATGACCTTGTATCCATAATGCCCTGCTTTTCTATTGGATACAGTACCCGGTTAGAGTCCGTGCAACAGCTTCCCTGTGCTTTGATTTTGGCTACAGTACCCAGTTACAGTCCGTGGTCCAGCCCACCCGTGCCTGACCTTTGGCTACAGCACCCGGTTAGAGTCCGTGGTCTAGCCCATATAGGTTGACTCATTAGCTATTGTACTTGGTTCCAGTCCGTGGTCCAGATTGCACGTGGTGCATTCCTAATTCCTTACTGAAGCTTCAGTTTAGTCCTGATTACTCTCATCTGCAGGTTGAGGTTTTGGAGGTTGGAGATGTTCCGATTAAAGTCCGAGACGTAATGAGTTCTTCGAATATAATTGGGAATGGTTTAGTTACCGTCTGAAAATTGGTAATATTGTGATAGATCTTCTAGCTCCATTATTTTACTTCAACTGCCGATGCATCTGCCGGCTTATGGGGGTCAGTGCAGGTGGTTTCTTTTATTGTGCACGAGCGTACCCGTCTGGTTTATGGGAGCCCAGCTGAGTTAGTTAGATTCCTTGTCTTTGTTGCCTGTACGCTCGTGTACGTACCCATATTTACTACTCTTTTGATTTGGTGATCGACTTTGTGTTCCAAGAGTTGGGGGTTTGATTCAGATGATTTTTACCGAGGCCCATGACTCCAAATATTCTGTTCATCCGAGCACAACTAAGATGTATCGGGACTTGAGATAGCACTACCTGGTGGAGTGGCATGAGGAGAGATATTGCGGATTATGTATCGCGTTGCTTGAGTTGTCAGCAGGTTAAGGCCGAGCATTTAAGGCCTGGTGGCGAGCTTCAGAGATTACCCATTCCTGAGTGGAAATGGGAGAGGATCACCATGGACTTCGTCGTAGGATTACCTCGCACCTCCCTTGGTCTTGATAGTATTTGGGTTATCGTGGATCGATTGACCAAGTCAGCATACTTCATTCATGTCCATACTTCCTACACTGCTGAGAGGTTAGCCCGTATCTACAATTGAGAGGTGGTTCGTCTTCATGGTGTGCCTGGTTCAATCATCTCAGACCGGGGCCCAGAATTCACATCTAGCTTCTGGAGGACCTTCAAGGATGAGTTGGGTACCCGTGTTGACCTTAGTACAACTTTCCACCCACAGACTGATGGTCAGTCGGAGCGCACGATATAGGTTCTTGAGGACATGTTGCAGGCTTGTGTTATGGATTTTTGGGGTCAGTGGGACAAGTATTTGCCTTTGGCAGAGTTTGCGTACAACAACAGCTACCACTCGAGTATTCACATGGCCCCATTCGAGGACTTATATGGTAGATGTTGGCGCTCTCCAGTTGGTTGGTTTGAGTCTACAAAGCCCAGGCCGTGTGGTACATACTTGATGCGAGAGGCTTTAGATCATGTGAGGGTGATTCAAGATAGGCTAAAGACAGCCCAGAGTAGACATCAGAGTTACGGAGAGCGTAGGCGTCGACCGTTGAAATTTGCTGTTGGTGATAGAGTATTCCTCCGTGTGTCGCCCATGAAGGGTGTAATGTGATTTGGGAGGCGGGGCAAGCTTAGCCCCAGGTATATAGGTCCTTTTGAGATATTGAGGACAGTTGGGGAGGTCGCATATGAGTTAGCTTTGCCCCCGGCCTTTTCAGCTATTCACCCAGTTTTTCATGTTTCGATGTTGCGCTGGTATGTTCCAGATGAGTCCCATGTGGTTCAGTATGATGCAGTTGACTTGGATGACAGTTTGAGATACATTGAGGAGCAAGTTGCTATTTTGGCCAGAGATGTCAGACGGTTGCATTCCAGAGCCATTCATGTGGTTAAGGTCCATTGGAGACATCGTCTAGTTGAGGAGGCTACCTAGGAGACCGAGCATGAGATGCGGGCGCAGTTCACTTGTACAGAGCTAACGTCTAGTAGAGTTCTGTAGATCGGTACGGAGACGTCTGTTACTTATCTTCAGGAGTCTACAGGATGTCTTTAGGAACGTGTCGCTTTTGTATCACTGTCGTGCATTGTGTGTCGTATCGATTTTCAAAAATCTTACTTGTTTCACTCTTTTACAGGGATGGCTCGCAAGCGTATTAGGGCCCCAGCTAGGGGTAGAGGTGGACCTCGAGGTCGTGCCAGAGCTACAGCACCAGCCCAGGACCGAGAGCAAACTCCGGAACCGGTGATAGAGCCAACAGCTGCTCCAGCACAACAGGAACCGATGGGCCCAGGACTAGCCCAGCCACCGCTTAAGCCTGTGGAAGCTCCAGGTATAAAGGAGATGCTCGTACAGATACTAGCTGCCATTGGGGGTATGCAGCAGGCCCAGTTCGAGCCGCCCCAGTACCCCAGGGCCAGCCTGCACCAGCGGCATCGGTTGTTCAGCCTGACGAGTTGGAGGGCGTCATGCCACTTCGGGAGTAGAAGATGCTCGGGGTGTTCCTTAGACTATCACTATCGAGGTTTTCTGGGGCTGTGGGGAGTTAGATCATTGGGCCCGCGAGTGTCCCTATTACAGGTTTGCCTTACCCGGTCCATAGGCAGCTAGGAATGCTCCAGCGCCAGCACCTCCAGCTAGAGGCGGACTGATTTCAATTTTGGTCTAGAACGATCCTTTATTCACTTCCCGAGGCTTTAGATGCCCGTTGTGGATTCTCGCTCAAAACGATACTGGGCGTGGGACCCACTTTTCATCGAAGTAATCTCCAATGGAAATTACGACATCAACGTTGAGTCCGAAATATCATTCCCAATAAGATTCCATATATGGCTTATGTTTTTCCGACTCTGAACCAGTCCGAAACATCGAAATTTAAGTTTGAAGAGTTGTTGAATTCTAAGGCGGTGGTGACGTGGCAGAGCCACGCGATGCCACGTGGCAGCGTGTTGAAATCTGAAAATTTCCAGATTTAAGGACAATTTTCGTCCATTTTTTTTCCCTCATCTTCAAACATAGATATCTCCTCCATTTTAAGATAAAATTAGGTGATTCAACAGGCTAATTTCAAGAGAATTTCGTGGGGAATCTAGAGGTGAGCTAAGAAACGCGAGGGGAGGCTTCGTTTGAGGTAAGGAACCGAATTTAGCTACTGCTAGAGTGATTTTCGGAATGAATTTTTGTTGAACTTTGAAAAGTTAGATCTTGATCATCTTAGGTCTGTTTTGAGCCATTCTTGAGGCTAACTTGTAGAGTTTTTCACAAGGATCGTCTTGGTATAATCTGTTTGGGTTGGAAGGGTCTTGTTTTTCCAGAAATTGGTGATCAAGGGGCTGCCAAGTCGTAAGTCAATACTTATTATTGATTTTAAATGTTGGGGCTGATTTGCTATGTTTTAGGCATCTTTTTTGTGCTAAATTTTGGGGTATTAGTTTAGTAAGGTGTTTGGGACGTTTGCACAGATTCGTTTTCGGGATTCCAATTGTGGGTTCCACAATCCCATTTTAGACCCAATTTTTGGTCCGTCTCCGAAAAATATAATTTTAGTGTCAACATATTCGTAATGACGAGGTGATTAACCTTTTGATAGTGGGGAAGCAGTTTAAGACCGTTCGGAGGGTAAAAGCTCCGGTACCGTGAGTTGAACCACGCGTGATCGGCTTTCAGATACGTTATGGTTTTCCCCTCGTGAGATTGAGCAGGTTTAGGCAATTGTTTATTGATTTTGTTGAGAATGGAGGGGTTCGGGTGTCGAGCATGCGAAATTTCCATAATTCCTGCCTTAGACCTTATTTCGGGAAATTGTTGAATTATGACAGCATGACTTTTGATATTATTTAAGATCCATACCTTGTGGTGTATATCATAATATTGATCTTAAGTATGTTTGGCCTTAGCCTAGGCTTAGACTAGCGTTGCCATAGACTTGCAAGGTTTCGGATGTCGTGGGGCAGTAGAACTTTTTCCGACGTCGTTCCGGACGGTCAAATCCTTGTAGACTGATATAGCAGACTTGAGTTTGATAGTCTGAGTCTTAGCTAGGTGGTAACTCAGCTTATGACCTTGTATCCATAATGCCCTGCTTTTGTATTGGCTACAGTACCCGGTTAGAATCCGTGGTCCAGCTTACCTGTGATCTGATTTTGGCAACTGTACCCGATTAGAGTCCGTTGTCCAGCCCAACCGTGGCCGACCTTTGGCCACAGCACCCGGTTCGAGTCCGTGGTCCAGCCCATATAGGTTGACTCATTAGCTATAGTACCCAGTTCGAATCCGTGGTCCAGCTTGCACGTGGTGCATTCCTAATTCCTTACTGAAGCGTCAGTTTAGTGCTGATTACTCTCATCTGCAGGTGGAGGTTTTGGAAGTTGGACATATTTCGATTAAAGTCCGAGACGTAGTGAGATCTTGGAATATAATTGGGAATGGTTCAGTTAACGTCCGGAGGAGGCAGGTTAGAGGCGGAGGCCAGGGACAGGACCGTAGGGGTGGTCACCAGGGTATACGAGGTGGTCCCCGACGAGGCAGGTTAGGGGGCAGAGCCGATGCACAGGGTAGGGGAGCCCAGGCCCACTTTTAAGAAGCTCCAGCTAGAGCAGATGATGAGACCTCGGACGACGTGATCACAGGTACAGTGTTATTATGCCATCATCCTGCATCCGGCTTATTTGATCCGGGCTCCACTTATTCTTATATATCTGTTTATTGTGCTCTTCGATTGAGTATGAGTCCAGAGCTATTGGTTGAGTCGTTGCGTGTTTGGACCCCGGTAGGTGATTCTTTAGTAGTGGATCAGGTATTTAGATCCTGTGTGGTGACTATTCAGAGGCGAGACACTAGGGTTGATTTCATTTTGCTTAAGATGGTGAATTTTGATTTGATTTTAGGTATGGATTGGCTATCCCCCCACCATGCGGTCTTGGATTGCAATGCCAAGACCGTTACTTTAGCCATGCCTGGTATTCCACTAGTGGTGTGGCGGGGCTCTTGTAGTCGCACACCAGTTGGGGTGATATCTTTTGTTCGGGCCCAGAGGTTGATGGCTAGCGGGTGTTTGTCTTATTTAGCTTATGTTAGAGATGTTAGTAAGGAGGGTCGTACCATTGATTCAGTACCTCTTGTTCGAGAGTTTACAGACGTGTTTCCTATCGATCTACCTGGTCTCCCTCTTGATCGTGACATTGACTTTTCTATTGAAATAGAGTCGGGCACTAAGCCCATTTCTATACCACCGTACCGTATGGCCCTCGTAGAGCTCAAGGAGCTCAGTGTTCAGATTTAGGATCTCTTAGATAAGGGATTCATTCGGCCTAGTGTATGGCATTGGGGTGCCCTAGTCCTCTTCGTGAAGAAGAAGGACAGTACTATGCTATTGTGCATCGACTACAGGCAGTTGAATAAGGTGACGGTGAAGAACCGCTACCCCATGCCTAGGATTGAATATCTATTTGACGAACTTCAGGGTGTCGTAGTATTTTCTAAGATTGATTTAAGATTCGTCTACCATCACTTGAGGATTAGGGCAGCGGACGTCCCTAAAACTGCATTTAGGACTCGTTACGGCCACAATGAGTTCCTAGTGATGTCTTTTGGGTTGACTAAAGCCCCTGCCGCGTTCATGAACTTGATGACTAGGGTATTTAGGCCGTACTTGGATTCGTTTGTCATTGTCTTCATAGATGACATTCTAGCATACTCGCGGGGCCGGGAGGAGCATGAGCAACATTTGAGGATAGTGCACCAGACTTTGAGAGGCCAGCGACTTTATGCCAGATTCTCAAAGTGCGAGCTTTGGCTTGAGTCCTTAGCATTCTTGGGGCACGTGGTGTCTAAGGATGGTATTATGGTGGATCCCGCTAAGATTGAGGCCATTCGTGATTGGGTCAAGCCCACCTCTGTGACTGAGATTCGTAGCTTCGTCGGATTGGCAGGCTACTACTGGCGTTTTGTTGATGGATTTTCTACTATAGCAGTGCCTTTGACTCGGTTGAGTCGCCAGGATGTTCCGTTTGTGTAGTCGGAGGAATGTGAGAGGAGCTTTTTGAGGCTTAAGGAGTTGCTTACCACGGCTCCTATGTTGACTCTTCCAGTTGACGGCGAGGGGTTTACTATTTATTGTGACGCATCCGACATTGGTTAGGGTTGTGTACTGATGCAGCAGGGCCGTGTTATTGCTTATGCGTGGAAGCAGCTTAAGCCGCCCGAGCGCAATTAGCCTACTCATGACTTAAAGTTGGCGTCGGTAGTTTTTTGCGCTTAAGATCTGGACGCATTACCTGTATGGAGTTCGATGTGAGATCTATACTGATCACAGTAGCCTTCAGTACATTATGAGCCAGAGGGATCTTAATTAGAGACAGCGCCATTGGATTTAGCTCCTGAAGAACTATGACCTCTCTATTCACTACCATCCGGGCAAGGTAAATGTAGTAGCGGACGCCTTGACTCGGAAGGCAGTGAGTATGGGTAGTCTAGCTTGTCATTCTACTATGGAGCGACCATTAGCTTTGGACATCCAGTCCTTAGCTTACTGGATGATACGGCTTGATATCTCTGATTCCCAGTGTGTACTAGCTTATGTGGATTCTCAGTCATCTCTGCTGGATCGGATTCGCAGCCTTCAGTTTGAGGATGAGGAATTAGTGGCACTTCGAGATCAAGTTTTGGGAGGTGACACTGGCCTAGCTACCTTAGATTTAGATGGGGTTTTAAGATTCGGTGATCGACTTTGTGTTCCAAGGGTTGGGGGTTTGATTCAGATGATTCTTACAGAGGCCCATGATTACAAATATTTTATTCATCCAGGCACAACTAAGATGTATCGGGACTTGAGACAGCACTACTGGTGGAGCGGCATGAGGAGAGATATTGCAGATTATGTATCGCGTTGATTGAGTTGTCAGCAGGTTGAGGCCGAGAATTTGAGGCCTGGTGGCGAGATTCAGAGATTACCCATTCCTGAGTGGAAATTGGAAAGGATCACCGTGGACTTGACTATAGTATAACCCCGCACATCCCGTGGTCTTGATAGTTTTTGGGTCATCCTGGATCGATTGACCAAGTCAGCACGCTTCATTCCTGTCCATACTTCCTACAGTGCTGAGAGGTTAGCCCGTATCTACATTCGAGAGCTGGTTCGTCTTCATGGTGTGACTGTTTCCATCATCTCAGACTGGGGCCCACAGTTCACATCTAGTTTCTAGAGGACCTTCGAGGATGAGTTGGGTACCCGTGTTGACCTTAGTACACCTTTCCACCCGCAGACTAATGGTCAGTCGGAGCGCACGATTTAGGTTCTTGAGGACATGTTGCGGGCTTGTGTTATGGATTTTGGAGGTCAGTGGGACCAGTATTTGCCTTTGGCAGAGTTTACGTACAACAATAGGTACCGCTCGAGTATTCACATGGCCCCTTTCGAGGCCTTATATGTTAGACGTTGTCGCACTCCAGTTGGTTTGTTTGAGTCTACAGAGCCCAGGCTGCGCGATACAGACTTGATGCGAGAGGCTTTAGCTCACGTAAGGATGATTCAAGATAGGCTTAGGACAGCCCAGAGTAGACATCAGAGTTATGCAAACCGTAGGTGTCGACCGTTGAAATTTGCTGTTGGAGATAGAGTATTCCTCCGTGTGTCGCCCATGAAGGGTGTAATGAGATTTGGGAGGCGGGGCAAACTTATCCCCAAGTTTATAGGTCCTCTTGAGATATTGAGGACACTTGGGGAGGTCGCATATGAGTTAGCTTTGCCCACGGCCTTTTTATCTATTCACCCAGTTTTTTGTGTTTCGATGTTGCGCCGTTATGTTCCTGATGAGTCCCATGTGATTCAGTATGATGCAGTTGACTTGGATGACAGTTTGAGATACATTGAGGAGCCAGTTGCTATTTTGGCCAGAGGTGTCAGACGGTTGCATTCCAGAGCCATTCCTGTGGTTAAGGTCCATTGGAGACATCGTCCAGTTGAGGACGCTACCTGAGAGACCGAGCATGAGATGCGGGTGCTGTTCCCTGGCTTATTTGAGCCTCCAGGTACTTTTTGACTCTTACTTTCGCTGACGAAAGTTCTTTTAGTAGTGGATATTGTAATGACCCTCCAGGTTATTTTTAAACTAAACATTCATTCCATCGTTTAAAGTGTTCCTGTAGCGACCCCAGGTTATTTATGATTTGCTGGCACTGACTGTTCGGTCGCCTGGTCGTTCGTTCGGATTTTAGGCCCGTTTCCCTGTTTTGGAGATTTTATAACTTGAAGAGTTGACTTAGGTCAACCATCTTGGAAGTCGTGCTCAGATGAAAATTCTGACAACTAGGTTAGCTTCAGAATATCGATATTCGTCTAGAACGACCCTTTGTTCATTTCCTGAGGCTTTAGATGCCCGTTGTGGAATCTATCTCAAAACGATACTGGGTGTGGGACCCACTTTTCATCGAAGCGATCTCCAATAGAAATCCAGACAACCCTGTTGAGTCCGAAATATCATTTCCAATCAGATTCCATATATGATTTGTGTTTTTCCGACTCCGAAAGAGTCTGGAATATCAAAATTTAAGTTTGAAGAATTGTTGATTTCTAACGAGGTGGTGACGTGGCAGAGCCACGCGACGCCACGTGGCAGCGTGCTGAAATCTGGAAATTTCTAGATTGAAGGAAAATTTTCGTCCATTTTTTTCCCTCATCTTCAAACATAGATATCTCCTCCATTTTAAGCTCAAATTAGGTGATTCAAAAGGCTTATTTCAAGAGAATTTCGTAGGGAATCTTGAGGGGAGCTCAGAAACGCGAGGGGAGGCTTCGTTTGAGGCAAGGAACAGAATTTAGCTACTGCTAGAGTGATTTTCGGAATAAATTTTTGTTGAACTTTGAAAGGTTAGATCTTGATCATCTTAGGTCCGTTTTCAGTCATTCTTGACGCTAACTTGTAGAGTTTTTCAGAAGGATAGTCGTGGTATAATCTGTTAGGGTTGGAAGGGTCTCGTTTTTCCAGAAAATGGTGATCAAGGGGCTGCCAAGTCGTAAGTCAAGACTTATTAATGATTTTAATTGTTGGGGCTGATTTGCTATGTTTTAGGCATATTTTTGTGCTAAATTTTGGGGTATTAGTTTAGTAAGTTGTTTGGGACGTTTGCACGGATTCATTTTCGGGGATTCCAATTGTGGGTCCCACACTTCCGTTTTAGACCCAATTTTGGATCCGTCTCCGAAAAATGTAATTTTAGTGTCAACATACTCGTAATGACGAGGTGATTAACCTTTTGATAGTGGGGAAGCATTTGGAGACCGTTCAGAGAGGAAAAGCTCCGATACCGTGAGTTGGAGCACGCGTGATCGGCTTTCAGGTAGGCTATGGTTTTCCCCCCATGAGATTGAGAAGGTTTAGGCAATTTTTTATTGATTTTCTTGAGTATGGAGGGGTTCGGGTATCGAGCATTCTAAATTTTTATAATTCCTTCCATAGACCTTATTTGGAGAAATTGTTGAGTTATGACAGCATGAATCTTGATATTATTGAACATCCATACCTTGTGGTGTATATGATAATATTGATCTGAAGTATGTTTGGCCTTAGTCTAGGCTTAGACTAGAGTTGCCATAGACTTGCGAGCTTTCGGATGTCGTTGGGCAGTAGAACTTTTTCCGACGTCATTTCGGACGGTCAACTCTTTGTAGACTGATATAGCAGACTTGAGTCTGATAGTCTGAGCCTTATCTAGGCGGTAACTCAGCTTATGACCTTGTATCCATAATGCCCTACTTTTATATTGGCTACAGTACCCGGTTAGAGTCCGTGGTCCAGCTTACCTGTGATCTGATTTTGGCTACAGTACACGGTTAGAGTCCGTGGTCCAGCCCAACCATACCCGACCTTTGGCTACAGCACCCGGTTCGATTCCGTGGTCCAACCTATATAGGTTGACTCATTAGCTATAGTACCCGGTTCTAGTCCGTGGTCCAGCTTGCACGTGGTGCATTCCTAATTCCTTACTGAAGCGTCAGTTTAGTCCTGATTACTCTCATCTGCAGGTTGAGATTCTGGAGGTTCGAGATATTCCGATTAAAGTCCAAGACGTAGTGATATCTTGGAATATGATTGGGAATGGTTCAGTTAACGTCTGGAAATTGGTAATATTGTGATAGACCTTCTATCTCCATTATTTTACTTCAACTGCCGGTGCATCTGCCGGGCTTATGGGGGTCTGTGCAGTTGGTTTCTTTTATTGTGCACGAACGTACTGGTCGGGTTTATGGGAGCCAGGCGGAGTTAGTTAGATTCCTTGTCTTTGTTGCCTCTACGTTCGTGTACATACCCACATTTACTACTCTTTTGCCCTTGATTGTGACCCTTTATTTGCATTTCAGTTCACTTTTGCTTATCTTGCTCAGTCGGCCTGATGCCTACTGGGTACCTGTTGTTTTGGTACTCAAACTACACTCTGCATCTATTTTTGTGATGCAGGTCCGAGTACTAGCTACCGACGTTGATTCGAGCCAGCTGCGGTCATGATCGGAGGCAAGGGTGAGCACACAACGTCCTGGATTTGCCCGTCTCCTTCTGTACTTACTTTCGCTCATCTTATGCCTTTTTAGACAGCTTGTTTCTGGGGTCCACTTTTAGGACTTGTACTTTTGTTAGCTGCTTTGTACTTGTGACTTCCAAGTTTTGGGAGGAATTCATTTTGTGTGTATATGTCTAGTCGCTTTCGCCCATTCATTGCATGTTCTTGTTAAATTTATTACTATTTTAGGTTGATTGGTTGGTTTTTTACCCTAACATCCCATTACTTCGAGTTCCGGGATATGGGTCGGCTTACCTACTGGTGGGTGATATAGTAGGCGCCTTCAGGACCTGAGAAATTGGGTCTTGACAAATTGGTATCAGAACCCCAGGTTCGTCGGTCTGACTTGTACACAGCTAACGTCTAGTAGAGTCCTGCAGATCGGTATGGAGACGTCTGTTACTTATCTTCGGGAGGCTACAGGATGTCTTTAGGAACGTGT
>JAJOOB010041535.1:0-18403 GCA_029582485.1 Solanum tarapatanum | reverse complement strand
CCATCCTCCGGAAGACGATTTAAATAAAATTAAATCAAAATATTTCTCAATTTCATTTTTTATATTTAATTGGGAAAATAATATCGACATCAAGAGGTCGGTTTTTATTGTAATTATTTTTCCGCTTTATTTTGCATAAAAACTGACTACTTGTTGTCGGTTTTCATATCAACGTAGTTTCATACTCTAAATATGGATTATTGATCTAACTTTTTATTTATAAAAGTATACAAAATTGTTACACTTTTAAAAAAAATTAATTGTAGGTGTAAAATGAAAATTTAGGAGTATTATGCTAGCAAAATTATGATTAATAGGAACATTTTAAACAAACCGACCTCTGGATGTCGCTTTAATTAAAAGCAATTAGATGAAATAAAAATACTGACCTCATGAGGTCAGTATATTATATTAATTTATTTTTTAACTTATATAAAACCATCATCCAGAGGACGATTTATTTAAAGTTAATTGAAAATATTAATTTATTAATTTTTTGGAAGGCACTATATAAATATTTTAATGAAAATTAATTTGATTACATAATATTTAATTTTACCGACTTTCAGAAGTTGGTATTATAATATTTTTTGTTTTTTATTTTATGCAAAATCGTCCTTCGGAAGACGATTTAAATAAAATTAAATCAAAATATTTCTCAATTTTGTTTTCTATATTTAATTGAGAAAAAATAAAATATTGTTATTTATTTATTTTATTTAATACCAACATCAAGAGGTTGGTTTTTATTGTAATTCATTTTTTTCTAGGAAAAATTCTGACCTTCAGAGGTCAATATTTTATTTTTCCGCTTTATTTTGCATAAAAACCGACTACTTGTGACTCGGTTTTCATATCAATGTAGTTTCATACTCTAAATATGGATTATTGATGTTTTTGGTTTATTCCACATATTCTAACTTTTTATTTATAAAAATATACAAAATTTTTAAACTTTTTTAAACAATTAATTGTAGGTGTAAAATGAAAATTTAGTATTATGCTAGCAAAATTATGATTAATAGGAACATTTTAAACAAACCGACCTCTGGATGTCGCTTTTATTAAAAGTATTTGGATGAAATAAAAATACCGACCTCATGAGGTCGGTATTTTATATTAATTTATTTTTTAATTTATATAAAACCGTCATCCGAAAGACGATTTATTTAAAGTTAATTGAAAATATTAATTTATTAATTTTATTGAAGTCACTATATAAATATTTTAATGAAAATTAATTTAATTACATACTATTTAATTTTACCCACTTCCGGAAGTCGGTATTATAATACTTTTGTTTTTTATTTTACACAAAACCGTCCTCCGGAAGACAATTTAAATAAAATTAAATCAAAATATTTATCAATTTTGCTTTTTATATTTAATTGAGAAAAAATAAAATATTGTTATTTATTTATTTTATTTAATACTGACATCAAGAGGTCGGTTTTTATTGTAATTCATTTTTTCCGAAAAAAATTCCGACCTCCAGAGGTCGGAATATTATTTTCCCACTTTATTTTGTAGTCGGTTTTCTAAAGTTTTTTTAATTTTTTTTCTTTTTAAGAATACCGACCTCCGGAGGTTGGAAATGGAGGTCGGTATTCACTGTTTTCTTAGTAGTGCACTTCAATTAATTCATTCTGATATTTGTGGTCCAATGAATGTGAGGACAAGGTCTAGTGCTACATACTTCATTACATTTATTGATGATTTCACATGTTTTGGTCATGTCTATTTGATTTCTCATAAATCTGAAGCACTTGAGTGCTTTAAAAGATATATGAATGAAGTTGAAAATCAATTAGATAAAAGTATAAAGGCTTTAAGAACTGACCAAGGACGTGGATATTTGTCAAAACAGTTGGAAGAATTATGAATTGAAAAAAGGCATTATAAGACAGTTAACTACTCCTCATACACCGCCACAAAAATGATGTAGTTGAAAGAATAAATATAACATTATTGGACATGACAAGATCAATGATGACACAAGAAAATTTCTCTATCTCTTTGTGGAGAGATGCATTATTGGTTGCAGCTTACATATTGAACAAAATGCCTTCTAAATCAGTGTCTTCCATTCCTTAGAACTTTGGACTGGTCATAAAAACAACCTGAATGATCTACGACCGTGGAGTTGTGCAACATATATTAAAAATCGTTTTGGTGATTTTGGTAAACTAAGTCCAAAAGGAAAGAAATGCATCTTTATAAGGTACTCTGAATGCTCCAAAAGGTATGTGTTCATATATGAACTGGTGGATGAAAGTATTACTCAAATTGTATCATGAGATGTCAGAATTTTGGAAAATGATTCGTGGGTCGCCCATGTAGACCGATCCGACTCAATCCTGTTTTGCTCGACCCAATCCGTTTTTGTCCTATCTGATTTTAAAAAATTATTAATAAATTAAATAGTAATCCTTTTTAACGGATAAGAGAGAGCAGTTACACAGTAACTGTTCAACCTCCCCTTAAAAGGCTCCTAGTGGGAGTAACTTTTTTGAGACGTGGAAACGTAAAAAATGGAGAGGGGAAGAACGTAAGAAAGATAAAAAAACAAAATATCAGTAAAGTAACAGTGAAGAAAGTTTCGTACACAAATCAATCTACACACCAAGGAGACTCTTAGTTTGTGAACAAAAATGATCTTGGTTTCCTTGTGATTCAAAGAGAGATCCGGAGAAATTTCTTTCGACAACAAAGTCAACAACAAATATTTCCACTGCAAGTTATAAGGTACAATGTTGTTGTTGTTTTGCCTCTAATATTCCTTCATTAACATTAAATTGCTAGATAATAACAATGGAACCAAAGAAACTAGAATGATGAACTTATTAAGGGAATAAAGTAAAGTGAGGGATTCTTATTGAATTGTCTCGGCGGTTGTCCTCTGGCAAATTTTCTTTGATATAATCGCTCTGCAAACATAAGAACATAGGAGATTGAGAGAAAAAAAAGAGCTAAATAGACAGTTTTAGGAGTCATTTAGTAAGTTTTTAGTGCTTAATATAGTGTATTAGTAATACAGTTTACACTAGTAATACTTGTATTAGTTATGATGAAATTATTTTTATGTATTTTTTTGTTTGATGCATTAAGAATAAGATGCATTACATAATTTCTAAAATGAATATGTGTTTACAAAAATACCCTCCATAAATATGATAAAAATAATGTGGAAAAGGTTGTGAAGGGTAAAAATACCCTCCATAAATGATGGTAGAAATATGGTAAAAATACCCTCCATGAACTGAAGAGGTTTGACCCCATGTCCTATGCTCATAACGAGCCATTTGGAATGCATAGATTGTCAAGTAACAAAACATAGTTTCTTAATTGGGTTAATAAGTAGAATTGTGAATAAAATTGGGTCTAATTGTATGTTGATCAATAAAAATAAATTTGGAATGCATACATTGTCAAGTAACAAAACATCCTTTTTATTGATCCACATACAATTAGACCCAAACTTATTCACAGTTCTACCTAATAACCCAATTAAGAAACTAAGTTTAGTTATTTGACAATCCATGCATTCCAAATGACTCGTCATGAGCATAGGCCATGCGATCAAACCCCTTCAGATTTCAGTTCATGGTCTTCCCAAAGAGCAATACGATTAGCTAAAGCATCATAAAAGTATGACATAGCACTCTTGTATGTGCTTCTGCTCTATCAAGGTTGTTCACTAGGGGGCAATTTTATTAGGTACTGCCAGCTCTTTCAATAGAGATTGCTGCTTGTTATCCCACTCTCAGTCAGGCTATGGACGATAAACCTGAAAACAGAGACAAGTTGAAGAGCACAATAAGAGTTCTGTCAATCCAGCGAGCACGATATAGTTAAGTAAACAAGTTTAGGGTTTTGTAATTGGGTTAATGGATAGAATTGTGAATGAATTTTGTTCCAATTGCATGTGGATCAATCAAAATAATATCATATATTTAGTTAATGATAAATTTAATGGAGTGATTTTATTGATACAAACAACTAAGTTAAGTGATTTTACTGATATAAAATAAAGTTCAATGATTTTATTATATAAATTCTCAAAGTTGAATGACCTTTTGAGATATTAACTCATTTAATTTATGATAAATTTAATTGAGTAATTTTATTGATAAAAATAAGTAAGTTGAGTGATTTTTTTTTATACAAAACAAAGTTTAATGATTTTACTAGATAAATTTCTAAAATTGAGTGACCTTTTGAAATATTAACTCCATATCTTAATACCGAATAGGCTTATAAAGTGTACCAAACCTTGTACTAACAATACACAAAGATAATGCATTCATTATTTTTCGAATAAAATGACCCCTTTGTAATAAAAAAACCTATTCTTTACAAATGAGAGAAAGATAAATTGTTATAATTAACCTAACCCTAGTCCCCCTTTACATATTCCACCCTTCTCTTGAATATCATTGTCTGCATGATTCTCCCATAATGTATTTCGTTGAGAGTTACAGGGAGAGAATCTCGAATTCTTCGACAACAGTTACATTTAGAATTTATCTTGATTGATTATTATATCACATACCGCCTATGCTAAATCACATTTGATTGTTCTTGCTTCTCACCAACCGATTTCTCATTCTTCCACCTTCCTCATTTGATTTCACATGATACAAATAGTTTTCTATTTTTCCTCATCAATTCAATTATACTTGGGATGTTTCATTTTAGCGGTAAATCAGATTAATAGAACTCTAACATCAGTGACCTGGTGCACCCTCTAATATTTATGTTCCAAACCTGTGTCATCACCTGAGCGGATCTACTCGACAATTATTTATCCAGGTAATTATGAGTTTTACCTCTTTATAACTAACTAGTTTTTCGACACGTGCGCTGTACTTGATTATCAATTCAGAAAATTTAGGCGGAGATTTGAATAATAAGTTTTGCACAAAATAATATCGAAGATTCTTTTATGAATGTTCAATGTGGATCATCATATATATCTCGTATTCACACGAACCTATGAAGATGGTCAATACAAAATTTTATTAGTTAAATGCAATAATGTATACATTTATTTCAATTTGATGAGGTTCAATCATGTAATTAGTCGTATCTCACTAATATTACCCTTATAGCTGATATTTGTTGTGTATATTTCTTGACATCTAACCAGATGTGTTTTGCACGTGTATTCTAATTAATATTTTTAGATGTCATATGAACATGTGGAGAACAACTACATTTTTTAGACCTATTTTTGTATATTAACTTTTATTTTATAAGTTTTAACATATTATATGACGTTGGCTCTCATATTTGACTTCTCGATTGACTATGTACATATATCAAAGATAGTTATCTAACCGTCCATAGTTAACTGAGAAATGTTTCCATTTTTTTTAATTAAAAAAATTAAAAAATATATTATATATGTGAAATCATATATATAATCACTTGTTTCTCTTACACTCAACAAAGATATAGTTCATATACTTGTAAACAGTTTTCAACTTATCCAACCAAGCATGATTCGTCCAAGGAAAAATAACAACACCGTGTTATCACATATATAGGAGCGGTATAATAATATGAAAAATTATTGGTCAAAAGTAACTATAAGGAAAGATGAAAGATAGAAATAATTAATGTAATAACCATGAGAATTCATAATATTATAACTAAATAGTGTAAAATAGTGTGAATAACATTTGTAATAATTTGTAATAACTAAGATAATTTATAATGTTATAACTAAAGAATTAATGTGCAGTAGATGAATTTCTAATAAATTTTATACTTACATAAATAAATAGGACTTTTAGTTTATGTTACTATTTTTTTTTATAGGTATTGGATTTTAATTTAGTGTATGGACAAAATAAAAATGTGTATTCCATATTACTAAATATAAATTTATTTTGTTAATGATAAATTTTAAATGATTCGTATATATGTGCACATATTTTCACATTTGTTGTGAATTTTTTTTAACAAAAAAGGAACTCGGAAAATTTTAAAATAATATATTTTGAAGTTAGAAGATCTTGTTAACTTGATAATACATTCGTATATATATATATGTTTGTATTAATGAAAATAAATATCTCATAGAAATTATCTATTAAATAAAAAATAAAAATTTAAACTAATAAAGACTTCCAACAGGCGTTATTAGAAGTCATATGACATTTTCTTCGTAAAATATATTGAAATATTAAGAAATAGTAAATTAGTAAAACAAAAGGGAATTGTTTACATAGTAATATATATTGTGAAACAAACTTTCTGACAATCTAAATAACATAAGTAGCATTGATAAATAAAGTCATTCGTTTGTCTTGAGCATCAAAAACACAAATCGTGACAATTCTCTAACTCTTGAGAAGTTTAATAATTTTGGGAAAAGATTTTCAAAAACATATATCTACATCACAAGAGAAATTGTTAACAAAAATAAATTAGTTTATACTACAATAAAAATTAAACTAATACAAACTTCAACTGACGTTATTACAAGTCATGTGAACTTTTCTTCGTTGAAAATACTGAAATATTAAGAAGTAGTAATTCAATAAAACAAATGGCAATGTTTATATAGTAATAACTGTTTTTAAGCAAACTTCCTGACAATCTTAATCACTTAAGTAGGATTGATAAATAAAGTCATACTTTTGTATTGGGCATTGAAAAAATAAATCGTGACAATTCTCCAACTCTTGAAAGTTTAATAATTTTGAAAAAAGATATTGAGAAGCATATATCTACATCACAAAAGAAATTGTTAACAAAAATAAATGAATTTAGACTACATCATGTTAACTTTATATATTGGAATATTACATACTATTGTACATACTAAACAAAACCATAATTATTTTATCATCAGAATTATTTTCCTCAAGTACTCAAGGTTAAAGACTATACCCCTTTTAGGATAGAACAATTTAATTCATCAGAATAGTGGTACCTCATATTCCGCTTCTTTAAAATGCAAGAAGAAGAAGAGTAGAAGATTTAAAAAAAATTGTGGTTGAAAAATGAGAGGAAACCCCTCTGTTTATTGTCAACAAAGGGTAGTATGAACAAATGTTTTTTTGTGTCTTATCTAAAAGGTCATGACCTTTCCATGAAGTCACAACCCTTTGGAAAAGTCACAACATATTGAAAGAGTCAGAATTCTATGGAAAAGTCACAACTCTTTCGAAAAGTCACAACTCATCGAAATACCAGAACCCTTTGAAAAAAGTCACAACTTATTAGAAAAGTCACAACTCATCGAAAAAGTCACAACCTAAGTTAGAGATATTATAGTAATTTAACATTCAAGTTAGGAGTTCATGCTTTTAAAGTAATATAGATATAAGATTCACTTTATCATTAGATCTTCATTAACATTTTTCGAAATCCCCTTTGCATCTTCTTTAGCCGTTCAACTTCTCAGCCTCATCTTCTCTTACTTATGTAATCTGACGAAGTTTTATTTGAAACAACCACGTCTCTTATCACACTTTGAGACTACGCCCTAGATGTAACACAATGCTTAAAATCACGAGTGGTCCAAAGTTAACCTTTGATTTGACATAGTTTATGAGAAACTAAATATAAACATATATAGGAGCTAAAAAGGCTGCGCCGAATAATAATTATGGAATAAACTGGTTCAATATATTATTAAGCAAGGTTTTGTTTGCACAACTATAAACTAAAAAAAAAACTTAAACTAAGTAAACTGAATACAACAACTTTAACTAACTATCTATAAAGTGTCACGACCCGATTTCTCAGGTCAGGATGTCACCTACTACACCCACTGGTAGGTAAGTCTAACCCTTAGTACGGTGCCATAAGCTACGTGCTAGAAGAAAAATCTACTAACAATGAGAAGAAAGAGAGATCAACAAAAAAACTACAAGAACCATCCCCAAGGCCTAGCATTAGTTTGTAATCGAGCTTCTAATCAACAGAAGAGTATAAAGCTTTTACAAATACAATACAAGTACACCCTATCTTTGAATACAAAATAGAGACTAGCCTAGCGAAAATATATAGAAAAAATAACTTCGCCAAAAGCACACCCAAGTCTCCAAAACCCAAAAGCTACTCCACACTAGCTCCAAGTAAACGATGAGAACTCATACTGCGATTTGCATGGTGCATAATTGTAGTATGATTACCAATAAGCAGTACGCAGTAGGTATACGCCAACTAAGCTCCAAAGATTTACAAGTATAAATAGCAAATAGTAAGGAAAGACAACACAAGTAACTTAACACGAGATATGATAACTCAAGTAGTTTTGATGATAGACACTATGAACCAAGTTCACTTTACTCAAACATAGGACACACAAACAAAAGGGCGGAAAAAAGACTTTACAATGACATCAAAAAGAAGAGTTTGTTTTAAAAAAGAAGTTGAGTCAAAAAAGGAAATAATGAAACAAGAAGTTTTGTACAAAAAAGATTCGTAATTAAGGAAATATCTAATTCATTTTCTAGTACAACTTTAAATTCTTTACTTATACAAATTGGAGTTGAAGTCTTTCAGGCTCTATAAAAGGACAACGAGAAAGAGAGAAGCAGTCATCTTTGCATAATCCAGAAAAGAGAGAGAAAGCGAGAGAGAGAATCATAGCGCAGGCCAAAGAGTTCGAGAAGTAGAAAAATGAAAGAATTCTAGAGTTAGGATTTCTTCGAATAGTAGAGTCACATTGATTCATTGTTGAATCACTAATTGTGAGGGTTGTGAGAGAGTTTGTGAGAATTGTAAACGAGAAGTGGGTTTGACTTCTTGGGTTAGAATTAAGAGATAGTTTTAGTGTTTTTGTAAACAAGAAGTGAGTTTGACTTCTTGGAGAGGAGAATGTTTTCGATTAGACTTAATCCAAGAGGGTAGAATTTTTAAAGTTAGATTCATAGATTGACTAAATTGCAATCTTAAATTAATTTAAAACATTGGTGTGGGTTTTCCCTTCCTTGAGTTAGGAAGGTTTCCATAACACATCTGTGTTCTTTGTGGTTAACGTTATTATCTTGTTCATTATTCAAGAACCTGGGTAGGGTTCTTCAATTGGTATCAGAGAGGGTCTTTTTGTTAAAAGACTTATATCTTGAAAAGAATCGATGGTAGCACCACTGATGAGTCATAGATTTCGACTCATTTAGGGCTTTATTTTGATAGTATAAGTGTCCTCGAATGCCTAATTTATGCTCTAAATTGATATTAGAGTGTTGATTTGCATCATTGAAGGCTAAGGAACAAGGCAAAGATACTATCGGGAAAAAGAGAACAAACAGGCTAAAGAAGTGAAGAAAAGCGATCTTGATGATCGCCAAGACCATTCGGCGAACCGCCAAGTGGCTCTTTGACTTGCCGAAAGTTCCAGCATGCCAGCCTTGGGGAAGAACCGATTTGGCGACAGAAATGGGCTGTCGGCGGATCGCTGAATGACTCGGCGACAACAAGTTGGATCACCCAAAATCACAGAATCCCTGAGCACTACTGACCAATGCACATTGAAAATGGAAGGGAGCGAAGGGTGAATCGCCAACCTGGTTGGCGATGCACGACTTACTTCACCAAATGACCCTGAAGGCCAAAAGCTAGGCAACTATAAATTGGATTTATAAAAGAAGAAGGATTTTCGGTAGATTTTGATTCCCAAGTTTTAGAATTGAAGTTTTCTCTGATTTTCTGAGTTTTCATTGTAAACAGTGAACCTTGGATTTGAGGATTTACAACTGGGTTTTTGAACTTAATCGTTTTGGAATATTGTAAAGGATTGGAGACTTTTACCCAGCTGATGTCTAATCTTGTTGGTAATTTTTTTTATCTTTTTACAATGTTTGGATAAAACTTCAATTCTTGGGGTGTGATAATGTGATTATGGACTGAATTAGCTTATGAGTATTGTAATTTACTGATTTAAATGATTAATTAAAGTGGGTTTAATTGATAGTTGTGTTTTAATCTATTAGTTGTAGTTGCAAATGAAATTCTAACTTCGAATTCTGGCTTGCTTGAGAAAGAGGTTTTAGAATCAAAGCTTTCAATTTATTATTCTAGTTATTGGGTTGATAAGGGTTTAGCTTGAAAGAGTAAATCCTAAACTAGATTTTACCTATCTTGCTCGAGAGAGTAGATGAATTATGGTTTTGGGTTGTTCTTATTGATATGCTTGTTGAGGTTCGAGAGAAGTCACTTGAATCGTAGTAGTTGTTCGAGAGAAAACTATTACACTTATAATGTAGCCTACCCACTGAGGTTTAGCAATTTATTGGTAAGTTCAATTACCCATATTGTGAAATTATCCTATAATCGATCACATCCCGAGAATTCCTCTCTATATTGTTATTTCCCCTGTTTTCATTTGTGTTTTAGCTAATAATTGACAAACTAATCCCCCATCTGACATTGTCAACCCCTTAAATTTGTTTATATGTTTTCGATAATATATTCCTATAACCTATTAGACCACATTTGTGAATTCATAATTGAATTCGAACATTGTACCGCTCCATGTGGGTTCGACCCCAACTCTTCATTGGGTTTTATACTGGATAGCGATTTCCCACACCTAGTATCGGATAAAGTGTATTGAGAGACCATCAAAATGGCGCCACTGCTGGGGAGTGGTGTTGTTTGTAATTCTCTTATTGAAGTTTGAATTGTGATCTTTTTGTGTTGTAGTTGAATCGACTTATTTTGTTGGTTGTGTTTGTGTTTGAATAGAAGAAAAAATGAGTGTTAACGGAAGCACTGGTAGCCAAATTGGCCACCAAGATGATATTGGGAACTTGAATGATGTAAATGATCCAATCCAATTGAGTGGTGTTGGTGTGATATATCTACCTCTTGTTGAGGGAAATGCGGTCTTCCATGTCACTAGCACAATCTACAACTCTTGCAAATGAAAGGATTGTATGGGGGTTGTCTCATGAGGATCCCCATGAGCACATTCAGAATTTCATCGATGTTTGTGGCCCATTCCCATTCACGAATATCTCTCAAGAATCAGTTTGTCTCCGATTGTTCCCATTTTCTCTGATGGGGCAAGCTACCAGGTGGTTAGCGGATCTCCCAAGGAATTCCATCACAACTTGGAAGGAGCTTACCGTGGCTTTCTTTGTGAGGTTCTTTTCACCGTCAAAGATGATGCAATTAAGGGACATCATTCAAGGTTTCAAACGCTTGGAAGGAGAACCAATCCATGAGACGTGGCTACGATTTTAGAAGTTGGTACTTCAATGTCCGACTCATAGACTTCCAAACAACGTGTTGTTACAACGATTCTATAGAAGTCTTGACTTCGTGAACAAAGATGTTGCTGATCAACTTATCCCTGGAGGTATAATGCAACAACCTTATGAGGTAGCAACTAATCTCCTCGATGGCATGACGAAGATAAATAGAGCATGGTACACACGTGAGGATCAGGTGTCACCCTTCATATATAGGTTGACGAAAGAGGAGATTGAAAAATATTAAGAGAGGGACAAAAATGGCTAAACTAATGACGTAATTGGATCTTTTGTCAAAGAATGTGATAGGTAGTAGTGCTAGAGCGGTGAATGCTGTGGGTATTAACGGGTGAATCCTGATGAGGCATAATTTGAGGCGCTCTAGAATGAAGAAGTGAACTTCCTTTCAAATAAAAGTGGAGGTTTTCGTCCTAACTATTCGAAGCCAGGTGGAAATCTGGGTTGGAATAAAGATGATGGATGGAGAGACCATGATAGAGAATGGCGTGACCGTAATGCTACTTGGAAGGAAAGGGATGGTGAAAAGGAAAGGTACGTCCTACCCCATGAACGCCAAAAGTCTACGGATCAAAGGGCTAACCCGGATAACTTCCGTACGGAAGACATGCTTGTATGTATTCTCAATAAAGTGGAAGGGTCGGACAAAGTTTTGAATGAAATGAAAGAGTACGTATCCACACTCAATCAAATGGTCACCTCCCATTCAATGTCCATTAAGCAATTGAAACGCAAATGGGTCAAATTGCATCTCATTTGAACCCAAGGAAAAAAGGGGGGTCTACCAAGTGATACCTTGGCCAACCTAATAAACGAACCTTGAAAGCGTATCCACATCGTGCCACGACGATAAATAAAGAGCTTCTTGGGAGGCAACGCAAGCTTTATTGCTTTTATTTCTTTTATTTGAATAATGAGTGTTGAATGTGCAGGTTGAAAAGTTGATGTTTCTGGAAAAATGCAACTAGGCGAGTAAAAAGTCCAGTCGGTGAGCCCGACTTGAACCGCCATTGGAACGACTTGGCTTGCCAGGGGTTCTGTAAAAATTGGCAAGCTAAAGCACTACTCGGCGCATCGCCGAGTGGGTCGGCGACCTCAACTTACTTCGCCAACTGACGCGCGAACTGAAAGGTTTTAAAGGCCAAACGGTTAAAATTTCAAAAATCCTTCACTTTCTTACTTTTACAACTTTCGATTTTCACTTCGACATTACATTTCTCGTACTTTCGCATTTTTTACTCATATTTTGTTTGGGATCTTTGCTCGGGACTGATTTTTTGGGATTACTTTGCCGCCTAGCTTTACAAAATATCGGCATAAAAGGTTGGTTTTCCGAACTCCAAACTTAATTGTTGGTTGAAATCAAATGCTTGTGATAAATTGTTAGTGATTATCGTTGGGTAGCGTAGTTGATCATTGTATGATTTTTGGGTTGCCCTTATTTAATTGAATTCGTTCTTAAATGATTGTAAATAGTTGATTCCCGTGTCGATTGTTGATTAAATTGTTGGGTTGTGTTGATTTTGTGTTAGGTCTAGCGGGGTGAAGTCTTAGTAACCCCAAATTGTGCTAATTGTCGAAATTTACCCGATAATAGAGCGGTTGAGTCATTCTTAAAGGCAAAAGACGTCAATTGGCCAATATTAGCCAAATCGGGGGAAGTTTTAGTACCCCGAGGGCATGGGTCTGGTGTAAATTGCATACTTTTTGTGTTTAATTTTGTTGTCATGGATTATTGGCTTGATTTTAAAAGATGGGGTGAAAAACAAGCATGTTGGGCTACTTGGCGAACTGGTCGAGCTTGTCGAGTGGTTCGGCAGTTCGCCAGTCCCTTCAGACCGGTAGACTTCGTGGTGGTTCGCTGCAAGAAGGTTAAATGCCGATGTTCAGACATAAATAAGGTCTTTGGTTTCTCAATGGACATCATGCATAGGTACATCGACATGGTCTAGAAGAAGACTCTAGAGGACCTTAAGGGGTGGCTGGAACCCTTATCTCCGATGCCACCTCAAGGTGGATTTATGTCAGTGCACCTATAGAGAAGAAAGATCTTAATGTGGAAGCTAGGTGGTGGTTTGGGTTTATCAGTAGCATGATCATGCCTTCCCAGATCGAGTCCATCCTCCGCCACCCGAAGGCAGCCTGTCTAGGGTCTATCATTTGTGACACCCCAGAAACTAGTAGACTAAACTAGGGCTAAGTGTATAAGGGGAAGAGACAAGGAAGAGGGCAAGGGCCAAGAAGGGAGTTTGGGGAACCCTAGTGTTTCCCAAGCACTGTCCACCTTACCACGCTTCCATGACGGTTCGTGGTAGGGACCACGGGTTGTGGGAGGTGTCATGGCGGTGAGGCAGTAGCCATGCCAAACTTCCCCAAAAGTTTACCTTCCCTACGAGCCACTTGACGGCTCGTGAAGGCCACCACGATTGTGGGAGGGGTCGTGGTCTTTACTTGTCCTTGAGGGGGCAAGGTGTGGCCATACTAGCCACTGCCTCAAGATCCACGGAGAAGACCACGACTCATCATCAAGACCACGGCTCGTGGGACCTCATGTGGTCCATGGGCAGACCAGTAAAAGTTGAGGGTTAATTAGTCTTTTTCGGTTTTAATCCAACTTATGTGAGGTTGTGTTGCCTAAGTCTAGTGCCCCTATATAATTCATTTTAACTCTAAAACTCACCCAATTAAGTCATATTTTCCAAAACCCAAAATAATTCCCAAAGTTCATCCCCTCCAAAATATTCTCTCTCTAGAAATTTGAAGAAGAAGAAGAAAAAGGAGATTCAATCTAGGGTTCAAGAGCAAGATTTTGTACATCAATTTCTTTGGGATTTCATAGTAAGGTATGGTAGTTTTCATCCATGAATACCTCTCATCCATGGAGTTCTCTCAAAACCTCCAATTTAAAAAAGATACAAATCCCTAATTGTTAGGGTTTGATTCAAAGTCATGGGTTCCTTTCAAACTTGATTTAAATGATTGCATTGACTTATATTAAGAATAAATTGATAATTTCCTATGAGTTTTATGATGTTTCCCCAAGAACCCATGCAATTCCTATATTTCTCGAAGTTGATGATATGATGTGAGTCTTTGTTGATGAAAGAGGAGTTTTATGAATTAAGGCATGATGTGATTGAATTACATGAATTATAATGCAATCCATGTCTAATGCTTGAATTCTAGATGTGATGATTGAAATAAAATTTTGAACCTCAAGGAGGTAAGGGATACTTGTATACCCTTTTAGAGGATCTTAATCGGGGTGGAGTCCATTCCCAGTATGACTTGCCTAGCTAGTGCTTCCTAGGGAATCGTTTTGTCTCAATCAATCAAGAATGCCTCAACTGGATAAATTCACTTATTTCACACAATTCTTATCTCTCATGTCCTTCTCAGTTTTCCAAGTAGCTTCCTCTACCGGATGATGCTTCCATTGAACTTTCATGGACTTTATCTCCTTGGTGCTCAGCTTCGGGACATCGCGATCAAGAATTTCAACAGGTTCTTTCTCAAACTGAAGGTCCTTGTCTAACAAGACTGAGTCCCACTTTATGATCTAATCTCCGTCCCCATGATACTTCTTCAACATGGACACATGGAATACTGGATGGACTCCCTATAGGCTAGGTGGTAAAGAAAACCTACAACCCACTTGCCTTACATAGTCAAGAATCTTAAATGGTCCGATGTATCGAGGACTTAGCTTGACCTTCTTACCGAATCTCATCACCGCCTTTATGGATGACACTTTTAGAAGAACTTGCTCACCAGCCTGAAATGCCATGTCCCTTACCATACGCTCTACATGCCTTTTCTGTCGACTTTGGGCTGCTAGAAGCTTTGTTTGGATGCTTCTCACCTTATCATGAACATCTTTCACAAAATCAACCCCCAAAGGTTTCACATCTCTAGCCTCAAACCACCCTATGGGTGATTTACATCCCCTCCCATAAAGTGCCTAGAATGGTGCCATGTCTATGCTGGACTAGTAACTGTTATTATTGGAGAAGTCACACAAAGGTAGGAACTTATCCCAATGCCCTCAAAAGTCAATCACACATACCCTCAACATGTCTTCTAACACTTGAATAGTTCTCATTGACTTCCCGTCCGTCCGTGGATGGAACGAAATTCTAAAAGTTATTTACGTGCCCAACTCCTCATGAAATTTTCCCAAAAAACTTGGATGTGAACTGCGTACCCCAGCCTAAGATGATGGAAAGAGGCACCCCATGCAACCTCACGATCTACTTCACTTAAACCTTAGCCAACTGCTGAGCATCATAGTTTACTTTGACTGGAATGAAGTGGGCTTACTTAGTCAGTCTATCAACTACCTCCCAAATGGAGTGAAACTTCCCCAAGGTCTTGGGAAGACAAACCACGATTCCCTAGTTATCATTTCCCACTTCCATTCAGGTATTTGTATTCGCTGAATCAAACCTGTAGGTCTTTGGTGCTCATACTTTACCTGCTGATAATTTTGGCACTTAGCCACAAACTCAGCTATGTCTTTCTTCTTGCTAGGACACCAATAAAGTCATTTCAAATATCGGTTCATCTTGGTCACACCCGGATGAATGGAATACTGTGAACCATGGAATTCTATCAACAGTTTCTGAATCAAGTCACCCACTCGGGGAACACAAATTCTTCCCTTAAAATTGAGCACACCACATGCATCAAGAGTCATATCTTATGCCTTTCCTTATACTATTTTCTTTCTGAGCTCATTCAAACTCTCATCATCAAACTTCATGGCCTTGATCTCCTCAATGAATGTGGGACTAACCTGAATGCTTGATAACACCTTACCTTTTTCTGAGATGCCCAACTGCATGAACTTCGACTCCAAGGTTTGAATCCCCTTGGCCAAAGGTCGCTTGGACATACCCAAGCAAGCCAGACTACCCAATACTCAATGTCTTCCATCTTAATGCATCTTCCACCATGTCAGTCTTACCCAGATGACACTGGATGGTTACATCATAATCCTTGAGTAACTCTATCCACCTTCGTTGTCTCTGATTCAGGTCCTTCTGAGTGAATAGATGATGTAGACTACAATGGTTAGTAAAAACCTTACACTTAAAACCATAAAGGTATTGCAGCCAGATCTTGAGGGTAAACACTACCGCTGCCAACTCTAAATCATGCATTCGGTAGTTATCTCATGCACCTTCAGCTGCCGCGATGCCTACGCTATGACATTCGTATCCTGCATCAACACAACATCAAAACCCGAATGTGAAGCATCACAATAAACAATCTAATCTTTACCTTCCACCGGCAGTGCCAGAATGGGTGCTCTGGTCAGAAATGTCTTGAGTTTTTGGAAGCTTTCTTCACACTTTTAAGTCCATTCGAAAAACACCTCCTTTTTGGTTAACTTTGTCAGATATGTGGTGATAGAAGCAAAATTTTTCACAAATTGTCGATAGTAGCTGGCGAGCCCTACAAAACTTCTAACTTCAGTCACAGAGCTAGGTCGGACCAAGTTCTTGACTGCTTCGATCTTTTGGGGATCTACTATTACCCTTTCTCTTGAAACCACATGCCCCAAAAGGCAACTGAAGTTAACCAGAACTCGCACATGGAAAATTTGGCCTAGAACTTTTGTTTCCCATGGACACCCAAAACAATGCGGAGATGATCAACATGCTCTTTCTTACTCTTCGAATAAACCAAAATGTCGTCTATAAAGACGATGACAAAAGAATACAGAAATGGTTTGAACACACAATTCATCAAAATCATGAAAGCTGCTGGCACATTGGTCAACCCAAATGACATCACTAAAAACTCATAGCGCCCATAGCGTTTCCTGAATGCCGATTTTGGTATGTCCTCAGGCCTAATCTTTGACTGATGCTAACCATATGTTAGATCAATTTTAGAGACGACTCATGCAACCTATAACTGGTCAAATAGATCATCTATCCGAGGCAACAGATACTTATTTCGAATGGTGACCATATTTAACTGTCGATAGTCTATGCACATCATCATACTACCATCCTTCTTCTTAACAAATAAGACGGGAGCACTCCACGGGGAAGCACTAGGACGGATGAAACCTTTATCAAGAAGCTCCAGGATTTGAGCTTTAAGATCTCTCAATTCTGTAGGAGCCATGTGATTAGGAGGAATGAAGATGGGGAGATTGCCCGGTTCCAAGTCAATGCAAGAATCTATATCCCTATGAGTAGAAATACAATGCAAATTGGAAGGAAACACTTCCTTGAATTCCAACAATACCGAAATAGACTAAATAGAGGGAGACTAAAAATCAGCATCCCGAATATGTGATATATATGCCAAACACCACTGCCTCACCAGTTTCCTAGCCCGAACGAAAGATATAACCTTAGCTAGCTTAGGCTTGTGATGTGAGGCTAAAAATACATGTTTTTAATCATTATTTCCTCACAATTACTATTTATATTTATCCTTTTTGAGCATGAATTTTATGGATTGTACTAAATTGTGTATTTTATTTGTAGGATTAAATTGGTGGAAAAATAAAGAAGTTTGGAGCTAAAACGAATTAAAGGTAGAAAGTTGAAGAAGGATATCAAGCAGACAACTTAATGGAAATAAGTTAATATAATATTAATATAATTTATTTGCAAATAAGGAAAGAAGAACTTACCTACTGGCCCAAGTGTCTGGCAACAACGTCAAAAGAAGTTACACGCACAAAATTGGAAGCTACACGCGGAGAAAAAGGAATCCAATTTCTTTTGGTTTTGGATTCCTAATTTAATTTGGACTCAATTACTTTATTGAGGGTTTCCTACATCTATAAATAGTACACAAAAATAATTATTTGGGGAGGAGGCCAAGAACAAAGATACAAAACACAATATAAATTTTCATCTAGCTTAGGAACTTTGGAAGAGCCGCCGTGAAGACCGGAGAATTGTGGTTTATTCTGTCTTCTCCTTTATTATTTATTTGTATTCGTGATTAATAAAAGATAGATTAGATATTGTTCTTAACTTTTTATGATTAACACAAGCATATTTATTTTAATAAATTTTGATTGTGTTCTTGAGATAATGAGTATCTAACTTTCATAACTAGGGTTGTGGGAACCATAAGGGATTAACAAAGTATGAATAATAACTAAGTAATTCTTGAATAGTGTTGAAGCATGCATTGAT
>JAJOOB010041534.1:0-19379 GCA_029582485.1 Solanum tarapatanum | reverse complement strand
AAGCCACCTTCACCATTCTCATGATCAAACAATTCACAATAGAAAGCATAGGTAATCATGGTATTCAACTATACCATTTAAGCTAAGCATAAGCCCATCATCAACATGAAGACAAATTCACAATTTTTGCCCATTCAAGGCCAACATCCCACATCCTTCAATTCAATAAAAGTTCTTAACAATTCACATATATAATACCATATATGAACAACCCATACCATACTAAACACAATTTTTATAATCATCTACTCAAAATCAATACACCCACTTTATAGTGAAATTTAGAGAATTTGAGAAAACATGGGTTCATGGGGATTTCTTTCTAAAAATTCATTAATAATCATTAATAACAATATAAATCATCATTTAAAACCATTTTTATGCAAGAACCCATGCTAGAATCAAAATTAGGACTTTATGATCTTTGAACAACTTTCAAAACACTTTGATTTGGCTCCTTGAATGGAAGAGGAATCAAGGATAAAGGATCCCCATACCTTAATCATCAAGAACCAAATGAAATTGAAGAAGAAATCAGTAGCCACCATCAACCCTAGCTCCATCTTTCACCTTGAGATTCCATGGGGTTCTAGAGAGAACCTTTTTGAAAGAGGGATTTTGATTTTTGAAGAATGAATTTTGGTCAAATAAAAAGGCTTTATAATTGCTAGGAAAGGCAAAAAATAATAGGAACTCAACTTAGGAAAAGAATTAGGGACCCACAAAGTTAAACTTAAAAGTTTTCCCTAAACTCGTCCTTTTGGACAGTGCTTCACTATTTCGGGCATAACTTTTTACTCTAAGGTCGGAATTGGGCAAACTCAGTGGCGTTGGAAAGAGGACTTAGAGACCTTTAATTGGATAGGTAAAGGTCCACCTAATTCATTTAGAGCTAAAAGATATGACCATTTAAAGTTGACGCTTGCAACTCACTAGTTCAAATGACTAGTTTCCGGACGTCACGGTTATTTCTCATCATTTCATCAAGTTCTCAACCCCAAACTCACATGTGAGGCTCTAGTTTCACTAGTTCGTTTTTAGGGTCGTTACAGATTTTGTGAGTGCAAATACAAGGAGGAATTCCTACTATATCGGCTATTGTCCATCCAATAGCTCTTATGTGCTTCCGCAGTACTTCAATGAGTAATTTCACCTGCCTTTCAAGCAGATTGGCGGCAATAATTACCGGTAGAGTATTATTGGCTCCTAAGAAGGCATATTTGAGATGAGAGGGTAGGACTTTTAACTCCAAATTCAGTGGATCTTCTGTTAATGGTTTAGCAGGGGGACTTTCTCATTTTTTCATATCGATATCCAATTTGATTGGATTTCTTGAATATGCTCCTAATCCTGATAAAGCAGTTACCACTTCCTCATAACCCTGAACTTCGGGTTCATCATAATTAGCAAGCACAGATTCAAGGGGCTCATTCTTGCACATTAAATGACTCACACTTGACGCTGCCTTATCTATCACATCCTCAGTGGACACCACATGGATGTTACTAGGTTGCTTCTTGGACTTACAGATATTGAAGGCCACCTCATCATCATTCACATGAAACTTCAATTTCCCGCTTTCAACATCCACCAGTGCTCTCCTTATAGATATGAAAGGCCTTCCCAAACTAATGAGAATTTCAGAATTGATCTCACAATCTAGAATCAAAAATCAGCCAGAAAGATGAACCGATCCAGTTTTACTAATAGGTCATAGAGTTTTCCAACTGGGTGCTTGATTGATCGATCAGCCATGAGAAGTCTCATTGTGGTTGCCTTCGGTTCACCCAAACCAAGTTTCTTGTATATTGCACAGGGGATCAAGTTGATACTTGCCCCTAAGTCGCACAAGGCTTTAGCAAATTGGAGAATGCCAATCGTGCACGGGATTGTGAATACTCCAGGATCTTCTCTCTTTGTGATTGAATCATTTGTCATAATTGCACTGCAACTATGGGGCACCTCTATCATTTCATATTCCAAGCTCCTTTTCTTTGTAACCAGTTCTTTCATGAATTTGGCGTATCCCGGCATTTCCAACAATGCTTCTACTAGAGAAAGGTTGATTGATAAGCTCTTGAATACTAACAAAAAAAATTTGAACTTCTCATCTTCATTCTTCTTTTGCAAACATTGGGAAACTGGTAGAGGTATCTTGGGTAAGGGATGTATGACTTTTGGAACTTGAACTTGTTGATTTGCTTCCTCTTGTGGTTGTTTAGTAAGGCCTTATTGAATAAGCAAATCTAGTTCCTCCATACCTTGACTCTTTTCATGTTTTTGAGTATCCGCATCTTCCATCATATCCCCTATTGCCACTTTATCGCTACAAGTAACCACATCCAACTGTATTTCAATATGATCCATGGGTGTTGTGGATGTTAATTGAGCTGATAACAGACTCAATTTACCTTCCAGCATTTTGATGGCATCCGCATGAGAATTTACTTTGTTGTTCAATAATGAAAAGTCATCTTTCATTAGTTTTAGAAAATCATCAGAGCCCTCAACTTTATCTAGTATGCGTGATAACAAATAATTTACCCGAGGACTACTTGCACTCCATTTAGATTTTGGGCATTCACTCAAGTGAATATGGTCGTCCTCCTGACCATCCTGCTCAGCCCAATCTTGCCAATATCTCCCTGGTTCTTCTCCTATAGAATAGCTCCAACTTTGATTCCCACCATGCAGTTGATAGCGTGTGTGGAAACCCTTATCATATCTTCTAGATTTCGAACCTTGATTCTCCCCCGGTCTTGAGTAACCGAAAGAAGAACCCTCTTAAACTTGAAACACCGCATGTGTCCCCTTCAAGTGTTCTTGTAGCATTTCCATTTGAGATAACATCTTCTTGTTGTTTTCATCCCTTCCCTTTCTTTTCGATCTATTCTTGCGTTAATCGGAAGCATAGTGGGGAGACTTGATCATATTTGGTATACAATGCTTGGTTTACTTTAGTCATACCATCTAGGAGAAATGAGGCGACTTCAAATGATTGTAACATTATTCCTCCTTGCACCAATTGATCACCTATTCCTTTCTTCACCGAGTTCAAACTACGGTAGAAGTATTAAAGCAGCAACTCACCTGGTACCCCATGCGTTGGGCACTTACGCAAACATCTTTTGAACCTTGTCCATGACTCGTGAATTGGTTCACCCTCCTGTTGCTTGAAATTATGGATATCGTCCCTCAGCTTCATCATTCTTGATGGAGGAAAGAATCTTTCGTGAAATACCATAACCAACTCTTCCCATGATCTGATGGAGTTGTTCGGGCTCTCAATCAACCATTTAGTGGCTCCCCCGGTTAACAAAAATTGTAAATAAACGAAACCGTATGGATTCTTGGGATAGGTTATTGAATGATAAAGGGGTGCACAAAGCTTCTTACATGATCGTGCGGATCTTCGTGCTCCAACCCTCCAAATAAACCTCTCGAATGTATAAGTTGGAGCGTTGCGCTGGTAACTTCGAACATTACATTCCCATCAGCATGTGGCATGCAAGTTTCACCCATCTCGCCCATGCCGACAGGATGATAAACACTATGAGCATCATTGATGATGTCTCGATGAAAAGCACCACCTGCTGAGTGGCTTTCTTGGCAGCTATTGTCCCCATTTGTACTCATGTGGACTGTTGTGGCACACAAATACTCAAAAAAAAACTGAAAATTAAATTAGTAAATTACAACTTAGAAGAACAAAAATTCTACTAATCTAAAAATTCTCAAATAACACCACTCCCCAGCAGCGGTGTCATTTTGATGTTTATCGTGACCAACTACACTAACCTACGGTATGAGTGTCTATGATTGTCGACAGTAGAGTAACCCAACTAAAGGTTGGGGTCATGTCCCAAGAGAGTGGTTTTGAGAATTGATAGAAAAATAAAATTAAGCTCTTACTAGTCGTAGTTAAAGACATTTACGAACAATGACAAGAAAGTGTCAATTATCAATATGGGGGTTTTGTCACAACTAGTAAAAACAACAAAAATTAACAATAAAATCAAGTATGGGGAAATGTTCTTTGGGTGTGATCGCAATACAAGCTGAGATAAATCGTTGGGTACATGCTTTCGATAGGAAATTTGCAAGATAATAATGACTAGGCTAGGCTTTAGATGGAAATAAGTTCCCTCTCGGGCAACTTACCCCATTTCAAATGGGTTCCTCTCGGACACCCATTTACCGCATCAAGACCAGCCTATGCCTTACCCCACTCACTCTCTCGAGCTGAGTGTTAGGATATGGGACTAGAGCTCACCCTCTCGGGCTGAACCTCATGTCGACCCACTCATTAGGCCATCAGTTTAGTGGTCTTGGTTTCGCGACCTCCCTCTTGGGCAAGCCGAAAACACATGGGTGGTTTTGTATTTTCAACTACAAAACCATTAAATTAAACCACAACCACTAGGTGAAATGACCATTAAAATACATCTACCCTATCAACAAGGAAGACCCAATAACAATATCAACACACATTTGCTAAATCACACCCCAAGAATGGAGGTTTTTAGCCACACATCAAGAAATAACAAAATACACGTAAAATGATACCAAAATCAAACAGGTATAAGAAATTAAACCTTGATTTAAGCAAAGGAAGAAGAATGGAGAAGACCCAGTTCCAACTTAGGGAAGATGAAATCCTTCTCTCTACAAGTCTCCCACAAAAGCCTCTCCAAACTTGAGAGAAACTATTTAAAAAGTGCTATTCTATTCTAAAAATAAAATAAAATGTTCGACTCTCTAAGATTAATAATAAGTTCAGTATACATAAACCTCAAAAAATAGCGCTGGCGGATCTTTCGGCGAAGTTACTCAATATGGACGAGTGACTTCGGTGATTTGCCCTTCATCTGTCTCATCACCGTTTTTTGATTTACTTCTGTATCTTCACATTCTGGACCATTGGGCGGTATAGGACTGCTTCGCAAGACTATTTGGTGAAGCATCGACTACTCCTTTCATCGCTTTTTTGATCCTTCTCCTTAAGGGCTTCCCGTATTGGAACAAAGGGCGGAGTAAATCCCTTCGGCGAATCACCAATTGTGCTTGGCGATGCTCGAGTTTCAAGTTCTTCATTCTTTTTAGCCTTTTTGTTCCTTTTTTTAGCCTAAGTGTCCATGCTTTCACTAAAACTTCAAATACCTGAAACTTAAGAGTTTTCATCAGATATTTAGACAAACTAAAAATTCGACGACACTATTCTTATCTAAATAAAGCCCTAAATGAGTCCAATTTGTGGAGTCATCACTTGACCTACTGGGCGTTGTCCCCTTCCGTAGGTCACCACAATTTGGCCAACTTCTTGGTTTCAAAGGGTCTTGGGGGGTTAGACTTAGGGTCCTCCTCAAGGAAACCTAGGGTCGTCCTTGGAAAGTCGTACCTTGATGTTTGACCCCTAAACCCCTCGACCAAGACTCGAGACAACATCAAACACCATCAAAACCTCACACCAAAGTCAAACGCGCACACATTAGGCTCTAGTTTCACTATTTCTTTTTTTGGGTCGTTACACAACCACCCCTACCAGGTATTAACAAAAATAAAATTGCAGCCGGCACACATAAACTTCCTAACTTTAAAAGAAATTCTCCATCCTTTGAGTTCGGGTATCGTTATGTTCAACCGTCTACTGTTGATAACAACTTCACAATTCTATACACACTCTAACTCCATTAATACTTTAAGTCGTGACAATGTTTAGGACCTCCGTTCCTCTCCACCAAGAAATTCAACTCTCTCCTCTTTCCCGTCCTCCGAAATTCTTCAACTCCAGAATGAACAACATTCCTCCCCTCCCGCCTCAGATAACTCACCACCCTTTGATATTCGCTATGAAACTTGTTCACCCACTCCACCAGCCGAGTCATGGATTGACATGAGCCTGCAAGGACAAGCAGTCCTCTTCTCCATCACTGTCACTAGGAAAACCTAATCTCCCGAGGAACTCCATGCTATGATTCAGGTACTCCCTAGACAAACTACGAATTACTTCATTGTTATTTATGCTAGTACGACGTATGCTGATTTCCTAAAATAGTGGAAAATTTTGGAAAATATTGCTAATTCTGATTTCCCTTGGCTTGTTGTAGGGGACTTTAATGAAATCTTATCCCAGCAGGACAAATGGGATGGCCGTACTATTAATAGAAATAGAACTTTAAATTTTTGGTCTTGTATTAATGAATGTTAGATTATGGACCTAGGGTTTAAAGGTAGTCATTATACTTGGTTGAACCATAGAAAGAAACATATCACTCACCTTCCTAAGACTCACTCGGATCATAAACCCCTCTTAATTACCCACGTTGGTTCTAGGGTCATTAGGACAATTAAACCCTTCAAACTTGAAAAATACTGGATGGATCACTCGGATTTTAGTAATCTAGTGAAATATAGTTGGGCGAATAAACATCTCCTAGAAGGCGTTCCAGTCTTTAATACTAATACTACTGATTTGAGCAAAAAAACCTTTGGTAATATTTTGAGAACAAAAAATAGGCTTTTGGCTATACTTGCAGGTACTCAGACTCTAAAGCCCTCACTAATAGCTCCTTCCTTCAAAATTTGGAATCCGACCTAAGAAAAGAGTAACCCAATTTCACGCATCAGGACACTTCATCCAATACTAAGTGTCAACGATTGTTAGTCAGTAATGTAACCCAACTAAGTAAGTTAGGGTCAAATCCCACAGGGAGTGGTACATGTTTGAGAATTAGTCGAAAAGCATGAATATGTTCAAGTCAACCATAGGTATAGACATTCACGAATAAAAACATAATTCAAATTAGGGGTAACACAAGTGTCAAATAATAGGGGGTTTGATTGTAATTATCAACTACAACAACAAATAATACGAAAATAACATGATTGAGACGAGTTATTGGATGTGATTTGATTTGATTATGGTCTAATTTAGGCAAATGGGTAATCGCAATTGTTAGTAAATAGTTGTAAATCAGTGAATAAGCTAGACTTAATGGGGATAAATTTTCTCGCGAACAATCTATCCCGAATCAAGTTGGTTTCTCTCGAACACCTACAAGCAATCAATAAAGAACAGCCTATGCTTTAGTCCATTCACTCTCTCTAGCTGAATGTGTGGAAAAGGGTTTAGGATTCACTTTCTCGAGTTGAACCCATGAAAACCCAATACTCAGACAATCCATTCAATACTCTTGGTTTTAAAACCTCTCTCTCGAGCAAGGCAAAAACACGTTGTTAGGATTACATTTGCAACTACAACCCTTTAATTTCAATCATAATTGTTCAATTAATTCACTTCTAACCAGCATTTACACTAATAATTAGCAATACCCAATAGCTAAATCAACCCATAATCACATAATCACACCCCAAGAATTGGGGTTTTAGCTAAACATCATAAAAAGATAGAAATCGTTACCAAATTGTGTTTCCATCATCTGGTAAGATTAATTTCGTCTTTAAAAAGGTCAAAATTGAAGAATCTTAAAGACCCACTTCTAATTTCTCAAAAATGGAAATATTCAAATCTTCTAAACTAAGGAAAATATTATCTCAATACTCTCAGTTCAAAACTCTCAAAACTTGTTTCTCAAAATATCAAAACTGATTCAATGAAAAACTGATACTAAACTAAATATTCAAAAATGTATTTATAGTCGCAAAAATATGCTGCGAAGGATCATTCGCGCACTAAGTCTAGATCGCCGATCCACTTAGTGATCCGCTCTTTGGTCAATTCCATTGCCTTTTTGCTTTGGCCTACAACATCCTCAAGTTCTGTAACTTTCAGCGATCCAATACTGCATCGCGGAACCGTTCGGTGACACGCCGACTTCTCCTTTCTACCGCTGACTTGATTTTCTCCTTCAGGGCTTGGCACACTGGAACTTTAGGCGAGATCATTGCCATTCGGTGACTCACCCAATGGGTTAGGCGATCAACATGCCTTCTTCTCTTCGTTATTTTAGCTGTCTTGTTCCTTTTTGCTCATTAGTATCCATGGTTTGTTCCTCCATCCAAATACTTGGAAATTAAGAATTTACATCAGTTATTGGCACACAATAAGAATTTGAGGACACTAAATCTATCAAAATAAAGCCCTAAATGAGTGCAAATCGTGGACTCATCAATAACCATATCCTTACAATTGAAAAGGACCACTGGAAGCTTAGATCTCGTATCAACTGGATTGCAAATAGTGATGCTAATACTAAATATTTTCAAGTCTCAAATGTTGACAGTAAACGAAGGAACAATATCTCATACTTTAAGGATGAAAATGATACTTGGATAATTAATCCAAATAGTATAACTAGCTATGCTTTTAACTAATTCTTGACTTGTTTCACAACAAGTCACACCCTTACGAACTGGAATCACATTAAGAGTGCTACCACTTGTTTTCATAAGCTAGACTTATCTGGATCGTCCCATTCACGATCAAGTAGTCATTAACGCTCTCTTTTCCTTCAAACCCTTTAAAGCCCCGGGGCCTGATGGTTTGCATCCTTACTTCTTTCAATATCTATGGAAAATAGTAGGTGAATATGTCCTTAATTGTTTCCATCATGTATTCCAACCCCAAGTTGTTCCTCCTGCCATTAATAACACTTTTCTGTGTCTTATCCCAATGTTTTCAACGCGAATCACTTGAATAATTTTTGACCTATTGGTCTTTGCAATACCATCTATAAAACTATCACTAAAGTTATCGCCAATTGAATCAAGCCTCACTTGGTTAAGCTCATCGGCCCATACCAAACGAGCTTTATTAAGAGTCGTAGGGCTTGTGATAACGCCATCCTTATTTAAGAGCTTGTTTCCCATCTTAATAAGAAAAAGAGAAAAAAAGGTTGTCTTATTATTAAACTTGATCTCGAAAAAGCCTTTGATCGACTAAAATGGTCCTTTGTCTACCGAACCCTTCGCCACTTCAAATTTCCAGCTAATATATCTAAGCTTATTATGAACTGCATTAGTATTTTCGACATCGCAGTCCTTGTCAATGGAACTCAAAGTAATTACATCTCCTCGTCTAGAGGTTTCAATCAACGAGACCCCATGTAATCTTATATCTTTATTCTTTGCATGGAACTCTTATCCAATTATATAAATCATTAGGTGGACATCCTACTCTGGGAGCCTATCTCTATTCAACACAAGGGCCCTCAATTCTCGCACTTATATTTTGGTGATGACTTAACTCTCATATCTAGTGGGAATCACCATTCCATTCATACTATGCATAAAAACATGTCCCTCTTATGCTATCTATCGGCACAAAAAATTAAGGCAACAAATTCTAAATCCTTGTTCTCATAATTTTGCGATGAGGGTAGTAGGGAATTAGTTCAACGCCTCTTCAATGTCACGTCTACCACTTACATTGGTAAATACTTTGGTTTCCCTATCATTAATCACAAACATAAATCAACGGATTTCAAGTATATTATTGATAATATGAGGAAAAAACTTGCTAGTTGGAAATTTAACTTTTTAAGAACTGTTAGGCAGCTAACTTTAGCCAAATCAATATTACATGCCATTCCTGCTTACTCTATGCAATATTTCAGTCTCCCCAAAAAAATTTGCAACACTATTGACAAGAGCCAAGGACATTTCTTATTGGGAACAACTGCTCAAAAGAGGAGGATGCACTATATCTCCTAGGGGAAAGTAGCATCCCCAAAAAATTCTGCCGATCTAGGGTTACAGCCCGGCGAGGTTAAAAATAAAACTATCCTTACTAGCCTCGCATGGCGGCTTTACACTAATCACACCTCTCTTTGGGTTCACACCTTGATTCAGCGGTACCACTCTAGGCCCGTGACTTTTTCTTGTTCCATCATTTGGAAGAATATACTCATCGGAGGAAGAATTTGTTCCCAAGCTACTGCCTGGAACCCTCCGATAGGCATTTCTATCAACATATGGCATCATCAATAAATCCCTCAAACTCCCCCTCTTAGAGCTATGCTTCATGGACCCCTAAAACAAGGTGAGGATCGCCTCAACTTGGCCTCTCTTCTGAATGGAGATAGTTGGGTCAAAAAAATCCTTCGAGCTCCCCGACCCTTTAATTCTCCAAGCCTCCAGAATTCGCCCTAATAAAGATTTAGGCGACCTCGACCAACCCTACTAGACCCTCAATAGCAATGGTCTCTTCAGCACTATATCTTTCCAAACGCTTATCACTTCTCCCAGTCATCAGCCTTAGATTTTTTCTTGGATTTGGAAACTTAAGACCTTGGAAAAGCTCAAAGTCTTCCTCTGGTTATGCTGTCAGGGTCACTTACCCACTTGTTCTTACCTACACCATAGTGGTGTTGATACCAGCCCATCTTGTCCAATTAATCGTCACTCTCATGAAATTATTACCCATATCTTCATTGGATGTCATATAGCTCATAAGTTTTGGCTAGATTTAGGCCTCAACATTTCCAAAATCTTTTTCGATCAAGATCTTTGGCTCCTCACACTTAAGTATTTGAACCCTCCATATGACCATGGTTTGTATAAATGGATTGACCTTCTGCCCTTTTCTCTTTGGCATCTCTGGATCAACAGAAACCATAACACACATAACGATAAAAGCGACGTCCCCGTTCCTCCATGGTCAAAGAAAAAACCATTGAATACATTACCCACAATCAGTCCTCTAGCAATTATAATGCCACAGTGGATATTCATGGCAAACGGTACTCTCCCCCTATCGGTTCTTACAAGCTTAACATTGATGGTACCTTCTGAAAACATAAAAAAAAGGTAAGATCGGTGGTGTCATTCGGGACGCCTCTGGAAACTGTATTATGGGCTTTCACAAAATAAACAATAGTCACAACCATACTATGACCGAACTGGAAGACCTCCTTACGGGCTTTAACATTGCTCACTCTCATAGTTTAATACCTATTGAAGTCGAAACTGATTCCACTGAGGCTACACAACTCTTAGAAAATATTTAGCCAACTTACAGTTCCAGTGTTCTATATTACAGGTCAATATTAAAGAATTTAGGGAGTCCAGTGGTCCGCCATAGCCTCCGCCAAGGGAACGAGGTTGCCGACGTTTTGTCCAGATTAGTTTCCAACCTAACACAGACCAATAATCCACGTATCCTCCTATCTCAACCTGATATAGTAAATAAGACGCTACAAGTTGTTCAAATTGGAGCATCTTCTAGTAAAATAGTAGTATGGTCTACCTTTAATAAGTTGGCTCGTTTTGGTAGCCTATCTGTAATCGCAAGTACTAATAGAGATAATGTAATATCCAGTACGTAATGATATTTATGTATTTCCCTTTTTGCAAAAAAAAAATGAAGGTTAGCACTCCTCACTTCAAACCTTAAGGTTGTGAGTTGGAGTCCCCAAGAAAGCATAATGTGGGAGCTCCTAGGTAGTGTTTAAAAAATTGAGATGGGAGATAACAAGAAAATTAACCTTTTTTATAATAATAAACTTTTCCCTAATTAATACATTTAAGAACAAAATATTTTTTTGTATATAAAATATAGTCATTAGTGATGAAATTAGATTTTCTTTTCACTAACGAAATACACTTAACTTTAGAGACAATTGATGTCGGCATTGATTGAAATAAAATAATTAGCAACGATATAATTTTGTCGGTAGTGATAACCTTTTTAGTGACAAAACATAGTATTAACTACAAAACAATATAATTTTTACGACAAATAAATTTTTCACAAATGTTTAAGCAATTGGGGACGATTTTTCTTTTTGTAGTTAATATAATATTTTTAGTGACCTCCCTCATTTGCCCTAACCTTCATTCAAAACATGCAAACTATGTGGAATCATCTACATCACCTAAGTCCTTACTCCAACATGAACATTTCAGTCAAAACTACCTTCTTCACCCCTCAAGAGTCAGTAAACATCAATTAACTCTTCTTTTTGTTTATCCATATAGCGATAAAGCAAAGCCTTCCTACCCTAATCCAAACTCCAAGGAATATCCCCCCTCCAGTAGTGCAAGGGCTAGGAGGGGAAGGGGGTCGCGTATTGAGAAAGACCTCGTTCACTGAAATGTCAAGCTTAAAAAATGCTGCCCTTATGATATTTCCAGAGGACGAGGACAAAAGATATGTCCACAACAGCCCATTGGAACTAATGAAGTGCTCTTTCGACCTAAGGCCAGCAGTGAACAGTGTGCTGGCGAAGTATGATGTGCTACAGACCCTGACGCTGAAGCAAAGCCAACACCCTATGCTGGACATTGTTGAAATCCCCCTATCACTTTATTCTCTTATGACCTAACCTACTATTTTTATTGTGTGGAACACTCGTCGGGCTAATAATGATAACTTTAAAAGTAACTTTAAGGAACTTATTAAAAATCATAACCATTGCATGGTCACCCTCTTGGAAAAAAATGGATAACTATCTTAACATTATGAAAGATTTTGGCTTTGACGACTACTAGGAGGTCCCTGCTCAGGGTAGATCAGGTGGGCCTATAATGCTTTGGCTCTCCAACTTCATAACTGTCGCTAGGAAATCCAGTCTCCCCAGGAACTCCATGCTATGATTGAGGTACTCCCTAGACAAACTAGTTATTACTTCACTACTATTTATGCCAGTACGACGTATGTTCATTGCCTAGGATAGAGGAAAAATTTGGAAAATATTGCTAATTCGATTAATTTCCCTTGGCTTGTTGTAGGGGACTTTAATCAAATCTTAACCTAGCATGACAAATGGGGTGGCCATACTATTAATAGAAATAGAAGTTCCAATTTTTGGTCTTGTATTAATAAATGTCAGGTTATGGACTTGGGGTTTAAACGTAGCCGTTATACTTGGTTCAACCATAGAAAGAAGCATAAAACTTTTATTCTTAAAAGACTATACAGGGCCTTTGCTAATAACAACTGGTTAGATCATTCGCCTAATACCCATATAACTCACCTTTCTAAGACTTAACAGGATCATAACCCTTGCTTAATCACCCTCGCTGGTTCTAGGTTCATTAGGAGAATTAAACCCTTCAAACTTCAAAAATACTGGATGGATCACTCGGATTTTAGTAATCTAGCGAAAGATAGTTGGGTGAATAAACCTCTACTAGAAGTTGTTCCAGTCTTTTATACCAATACTACTGATTGGAGCAAAAAAACCTTTGGTAATACTTTTAGAACAAAAAATAGGCTTTGGGCTAAACTTGCGGGTATTCAGAACTCTAAAGCCCTCACTACTAGCTCCTTCCTTCAAAATCTGGAATCCAACCTAAGAAAGAGTATAACTTATTTCACGCATCAGGACACTTCATCCAATACTAAGTGTCAATGATCGTTAGTCTATAATATAGCCCAACTAATTGAGTTGGGGTCAAATCCTATAGGGAGTGACACGTGTTTGAGAATCAGTCAAATAGCATGAATATGTTCAAGTCAACCATAGGCATAGACATTTATGAATAAAAACATAATTCAAATTAGGGGTGACACAAGTGTCAAATAACAGGGTGTTTGATTGTAATTATCAACTACAACAACAAATAATATGAATATAACATTATTGAGACGGGTCCTAGGATCTGATTGATTATGGACTAATTTAGACAAATGGGTAATCGCAATTGTCAGTAAATAGCTGTAAATTAGTGAATACGCTAGACTTTAATTGGGATAAACTTTCTCTCGAACAATCTATACCGAATAAAATTGGTTTCTCTCGAACACCAACAAGCAATAATCAATTAAGAACAGCTATCGCTTTTCTCCATTCACTCTCTCAAGCTTAATGTGTAGTAAAGGGTTTTGAATTCACTCTCTTCAGCTAAACCCAATACCCACATAACATCGATTCAATACTCTTGGTTTTAAAACCTCTCTCTCGAGTAAACCAAAAACAGGAAGCTAGGATTGCATTTGCAACTACAACCCTTTAATTTCAACCACAATTACTAAGTGAAATCACTTCTAAACAACATTTACACTAACAATTTGCAATGCCCAGTAGCTAAATCAACCCCTAATCACATAATCACACCCCAAAAATTATGGTTTTAGCTAGACATCATAAAAAGATAGAAATCGTTACCAAATTGTGTTTCCATCAACTGGGTAAGATTAATTTCGTCTTTACAAAGTTCCAAATTGAAGAATCTCAAAGACCCACTTCCAATTTCTCAAAAATGGAAATCTTCAAATCTTCAAAACTATGGAAAATATTGTTTCGATACTCTCAGTTCAAAACTATCAAAATTTGTTTCTCAAATTATGAAAACTGATATTAAACTAAATATTCAAAAATGTATTTATAGTCGCCAAAAATATGTTGCGAAGGACTGTTCGGCGTAGTAAGTCGGTATCACCGATCCACTCAGTGTTCCGCCCTTTGGTCAATTCCATCGCCTTTTTGCTTTATCCTTCAACAACCTCAAGTTCGTTAACTTTGGGCGATGTAACACTACATCGCAGAACCGTTCGGCGACACGCCGACTTGATTTTCTCCTTAAGGGCTTTGCACACAGGAACTTTAGGCGAGATCATAGCCATTCGGCAACTCGCCCAATGGGCTAGGCAATCAACATGCCTTCTTTTCTTTGTTTTTTAGCTGCCTTGTTTCTTTTTGCTTAGTAATGTCCATGCTTTGTTCTTCAATCTAAATACCTGGAAATCAAGGATTTACAGCAGTTACTAGCACAAAATAAGTAATTGAGGACACTAAATCTATTAAAATAAATCTCTAAATGAATCCAAATCGTGGACTCATCAATAATCATATCTTTAAGATTGAAAAGGACCACTGGAAGCTTAGATCTCGTATCAACTGGATTGCAAACGGTAATGTGAATACTAAATTTTTTCAACTCTCAGTTTTTAAGAGAAGACAAAGGAACAATATCTCTTACTTTAACGATGAAAATGCTAATTGGATAACTGATCCAGATAGTATAACTAGCCATGCTTTTAACTACTTCTTGACGTGTTTCACAAAAAGTCACACCCTTACGAACTGGAGACAATTTAAAAGTGCTACCAGTAGTTTTCGTAAGCTAGACTTATTTGGATCATCCCTTTCATGATCAATAACTCATTAATGCTCTCTTTTCCTTCAAAACCTTTCAAACCCCTGGGCCTGATGGTTTGCATCCTTACTTCTTTCAATCGCAATGGAAAAAAGTAGGTGAATTTGTCCTTAATTGTTTCCATCAAGTCTTCCATTCCCAAGTTGTTCCTCCTGCCATTAATAACGCTTTTCTGTGTCTTATCCCAAAGTTTTTCAATGCGAATCACTTGAGGAATTTTTGACCTATAGGTCTTTGCAACACCATCTATAAAATTATCACTAAAGTTATCGCCAATTGCATAAAGCCTCACTTGGTTAAGCTCTTCGGCCATTACCAAACGAGATTTCTTAAGGGTCGTAGGGCTTGTGATAACGCCATCCTTATTCAAGAGCTTGTTGAGGCCTATCATTTTGATGAAGTCTGGGTAATCAACAGGCCTGCGTCGCGCCGCGACGTTAAATCAAGTGCTGCTTGGGAGGCAGCCTAAGATGTACAATCTAGCCAACGGTAGGTTTTTATTTTCCATCTAGTAGTTTTATTTTTTTAGTTGATTCTCTGTTTTAATTTAGATAGGTAAGTTCCTAAATTTTTCCAAGTATAAGAGTGATCTACAATCCCCATCTACGGACCGTAGATCGACCCATGGACCCTAGTCGGGGTTTCGTGGTTCCAAAACCCTAATGATGCCTGACCTAACCCGGACTTCCCATTTAAAATCCCCAATATTTAAAACATTTCCCACAATTCCCAAGTCCCTCCATTACACCCTAACAATCCCTATAACTCCGAAATTTCCAAATTCACCCTAATATCACTCCCTAATCTCCCCATTAACCACCCCAACCATCTCTCAAAATCATCCCCCGTTCCCAATTCCCTTTTTGGTTTCAAAATTCTGGTGTCCGGGCTCAGTGCAACTAGGAGATTAGTTGTGGTATTTCAAGCTTACTGTTATCACACAATCACACTACTCCTCATTGCTTGTAAGGTAACAGAATTTCCACTCACTTTGAATTTCGGTTCATAGATTTAATAGAGAAAGTCAGGTGTCGGGTATTGACCTTGGGTAATTAAGTGTATGTAATTGCATGCTAAAATTTAAGTACTAACACCCTTGGAATGATAGATTATGATTGTGTTGCCTTGATAGTGTGTTAAACCTATGTAAATGCTAGTCTAGTTTCGACTTACGGGTTTGAATCTTGTATGAAATAATTATCAAATTAAGTAATTGGAACCCTTAGATTGATGAACTAGCATGATTGAATGTTGAAATGCATGATTACACTAGGACATTATTGAAATTGGCTTCAAAAATGGGTTTCAAATGAGACATATCTGATTGTGCGGTAAGAGTGATCGAGAGCACTACTGACGGTGCTATGATGGATGATGTGGGTACTACTGAGGGTGACCCAAGTATTGTTCTAGCCGGCTCCAGGAAACTGGACCCACCCGCTTGTTGATGTGTCTTCGGCGCTATGAGCCACCGGTTTGCTTCACCCAATCCATTATCTTTTTACTTCTTTTTTTATGCATTGGGGACAATCACATCTATTTTTTTGGGGGTGGGGTAAATGGATTGAGTGATAGGGTGAAGTCTGAGTAACCCAACTCATAAATCCTCTCTTGGGGTTTTCTTGCCTGTGTTCTTTTACCCCAAGAGACTGCTTAATTTATGTTGAACCGGCATGTTTTAAGATTGTATTTGTAGAAGCATGAGAAAGAATGAAGCATGATGGCAAAAGTTGATCTACCTTAATGATACCCGTCCAAATTTTGTAAATTGTGCTATAATCTGTAGACTAGAATGAGTTGAATGTGTTGGCTCTGAGTATGACATGATAAGGAACCAACTTGATGGCATGACTTAAGCTAAAACTTGAACTAGGTAATCGGATAATCTGATAATGAAATTATGTGCCAAGAGTGTGTGAGAATAGTTGATTGTTCACACAGTTTTTGTGCCAATCTAGTACTTGCCCGGTTAGTCCTACTAAGACAATCTACTCTAGAGTCTAGGAACTGATCATAGGCCCTTATTCTGATAAGTCCATAAATTGCCTAAAAGAAGAATCCAACCGAATGAAATAAATGCTCCCTTTGATCCAAATGCTTCCAGCCTAAATCAGACCATTTCTTTATATACAAGTTGGCCCCACTCCCTCCTTGGACATGTGCACCTTGACTTAGGGCAAAAGCCTAAATTGAGGGTGGCTAATGTAAAAAGTAACCTCAATTTTGGCCTTGACCTGACATCGGGTATTGTGCATGTCAACAAATGGGAAATCCAAAAGTTAAAGGTGGCTATGAAAGAGTAGACCAAAAGAAAAATGGGTATGAAAAGAGTTTGATGTTGAAAAACAAAAGAAAAATAAATAAATAGAGGAAAGGATGTGACTTATTGAAAGCTAAAAAAAAGAATAAAACGCAAGAAAAATATGAAAGTAAAGAACAAAAATAAAGAGCGACAAAGTCTAAAGTCACATCCATAGTTGAAGAGAATCAAGGGAAAGAAGGCAAAACGGTAGGATGTCAAGACAAGGGCAAGAAAGAGGTAGAAAGTCTAATGTAATGTCAAGGAGGGCAGAAAGTCACTAAATGTACCCAAATGTACCACACTTGACCCTAAGCCTACGTTACAAGCCAATAAAGTCCTATAGTGATCCTAGATTGATCTACGATCCGTACTGTTACTTCATAAAATATGACAGAAATTTGGTTCCAGCACCTGATGCTGAAAATTCTCAGTATGGAGCTACAAAGAGGAGTTACGGACCGTAGATTGACATACGGTACGTACTGTTGAACCGTCGAATTTGACCGAAGTTTGGAAGATTTCAAATTTTCCCTAGTCTTCAGCTACAGAAGGGACTTACGGACCATACGGTCAGTGTTGTAGATTGAAGACGTGTCCTGAAAACTTTATTTCCTTATTTCGTTTACGTTTTAATTTGGACTTGTTTTTCTATAAGTAGGATATGCAAATCTCGTTTTAGGGGGTTATATTTTAATCTATGGGAATGTAGGCTAAGCACTCTGTGGATATGGTTAGATGGAGACTCTCCCAATGTTCGGTTAGAGTTTCAATGAACATCTTCCTATCCCATAACTATGTGCCCACATAGGATATTAGCTAGCGGATTCCATCTGAGCTAATGTTATCGGTCTACCTTAGGCAAGTAGATCACCTATTTACGGTGTGGGGCCATACGACACCGGATTCCTTGATCTAGCTCTCATGGTCTATGTCGGTTAAACGTGTATTCCCTTCATGTGAGATGTGCATTATGGTTTCTTTAGGAGTTCTATGAAGTGTGGGTGGTAGTATGGGATGCCATCCATGCATTGCACGAGTAGGCTTTGAGAGGGTCATAGTGAGTTCTCTAAGTCTTAATGACTATTTTATGAATGTATCCTAAATGAAGTTAATGAAGAAGGTTGACTTATATGCTTAAATGTAAAGGTGCATGTTATACTTGGATTGTATTATGAGTTACTTTCTTGTCATAACTTATTGTACATGAATGTGCCTTGTCTATGGTGACTTCAAAAGAGTACTTAGTGTGAGTAATAGTATGGGATGCTACTTGTACATAGCACAAGTATGACTTAGGGGTTATCTTAGGTGATGGTCCTTAATGTAATTATATGACTTATGTAATGTTATGTCTCTTATATGCTTGATTGTGTAAAGTTGGAAAGGTTGAATGGTAAGTTCACTTTTGGTGACCTTAAGGTAGTACCTTAGTGTGGGTGGTGGTATGGGACGTTATCCATACATTACACAAGGTATATCTTGAGGGTTACTTGAGGTGAAGTCTTGATATGAAGGGAAGGGTTTATGTGTTGATTATGTTCAATTGTGAAAATATGACTTGAATGTTGGTTGTGACTTATATTATGCCTCTTTTGTCAATGTGCATGAAGTTTTATCAAATGGTATAAAAGCATGACTTTCAGACTAAAATGTATGTTTTAAGCATATTTTTGCATGGCTATCATACTTAGTACTTAATTGTTCTAACCCATTCTTCTTCTATGTTTTTACTATAAGTGTAGATCCCAACAACTGATTTGAGTCTCCCTAGTTGAAGCATGGACTAGAGTTCTTCCAAGACATCTTTGGCATGTCCTCATAGATTGAGGACAAGGACTTTTATCGCTTCTAGTTGTTTCATGTCTTGAGACTATGTAACGACTCGGAAAATGATAGAGTGAAACTAGAGCCTCACATGTGAGTTTGGAGTCGAGAACTTAACGAAATGATTATATTTGAATTTGACCCAAAAAGTTCTTAAAAATGTGCTTCGGAAGTTACCGGAAACTTGTTTAGC
>JAJOOB010041533.1:0-18799 GCA_029582485.1 Solanum tarapatanum | reverse complement strand
GTTTTTAAAGTTGTTTTAAGAAGTTTAAATGTGTGGATGTAAATAAGTTTTTTTATTATTCCGCACTATTTTCATTATTGAATGCAATGAATGACTATGTGGCTTGTATAAGACCCCTTCGGGGTCGAGTACTCCTTGTTACGACTTGGGGGTGCTCCCGGGTCGTGACACCCGTGAACCCAAATGTGAGTATGACGACGGCTAGAGTGAGGGACTTTACAAGGATGAATACCCCGAAATTCAATAGTTCTAAGGTTGAGGTAGATCCTCAAAATTTTATCGATGAGGTCTATAAAGTGTTGTTTATTATTGGGGTGACTCCGGTGGAAAAGGTGGAATTGGCCGCTTACCAACTTAAAGGGGTTGCTCAAATTTGTTTCAACCAATGGAAGGAAGCAAGATTGGTAGAAGTGGGTCCCATAGATTGGGAATGGATCAAGTCTGCTTTTCTCAATAGGTTCTTTCCTCTTGAGAGGAGGGAGGCTAAAGTGCATGAGTTTATCCATCTTCGACTAGGAAATATGAGTGTTAAGGAATATGCCTTGAGATTCACTCAATTGTCTAAGTATGCTCATTCTATAATTGTCGACTCTAGGGCAATGATAAGCAAGTTTGTTTTATGTGTGTTCGAATTGGTAGTGAAAAAGTGTCGTACGGCTATGCTAGTCCATGACATGGATATTGCCTGCCTATCTTATGACTCATGCCCAACAAATTCAAGATAAGAAACTTAAAGAGAGGTATGGGGAGAATAAGAATTCTAGAACCGGTGATGGTAATTTCCCTTATGCTAAGTCTGATGGACATGGTCATCCTAAGTATCAACGAAGATTTTTCGGGCAAGGTTCATCTAATGCTCTTAAGCTCAACAAGGAGAAGGTATCTAACCCTAAACCTCAAGGAGGTGTTAATGGACCTTCTTTGCAAGATTGGGGAAAGTGTGGAAGAAAGCATACGAGAGAATGTCTAGTGGGTTACAATGCTTTTTTGGTTGTGGTAAGATGGATCACAAGATAAGGCATTATCCTTCAGTTGCTAAAAATGAGGGAGATAGTCGTCATAGGGCTCAACCCTATCCTTCATCCAGTCCAAGTGGTTCGGGTAAGAATGCTCCTAAGCAAAATAAGTTCTATGCTCTTCAGACACAAGGTGAACATAAAGGGTCTCCTAATGTAGTCACCGGTACGTTAAAGGTTTTTCAACTTGGTATATATGATTTATTAGATGCCGGTGCTAATTTTTCTTCTGTGACGCCGTATGTGGCCATGAGATTTGATGTGCTTCTCAATGTGTTGTTAGAACCTTTTTCTGTCTCTACCCTTGTTGGTGATTTTGTGGTAGCTAAGAGGGTCTATAGAAAATGTGACATTTCCTTATCCAATAGAGTTACTCTTGTCGACTTGGTAGAGCTCGATATGATAGATTTTGATGTCATCCTTGAGATGGATTGGTTGCACTTTTGTTATGTCCCTATTGACTGTAGAACTCGTGTAGTCAAGTTTCAGTTCCTGAATGAGCCTGCCCTAGAATGGAAGGGGGGCAAATTCTATGCCTAGAGGTCATTTTGTTTCTTTTATGAAAGATAGAAAGATGATTTCTAAAGGTTGCTTCTACCATCTAGTTAGGGTGAGGGATATTAATTCTGAATCCCCTACTTTTGAGTCGGTCCCCGTTGTTAATGAGTTTCCAAAAGTATTCCGAGATGATCTACCCGGTATTCCTCCCGAAAGAGAAATAGACTTAGGTATTGATCTTCTCCCAGATACGCAACCTATTTCTATTCCTCGTTATAGAATGGCTTCAGCAGAACTTAAGGAGTTGAAAGAGCAATTGAAGGATGTGCTAGATAAGGGTTTTATCTGACCGAATATCTCACCATGGGGTTCTCCAGTTTTATTTGTTAAGAAAAAAGACTATTCACTTTGTATGTGTATTTAGTACTGGCAATTGAACAATGTGACCATTAAGAATAAGTATCCTCTTCCAAGGATAGATGATTTGTTTGACCAACTCCAAGGTGTGAGTTACTTCTATAAGATTGACCTTAGGTCGGGCTGTCACCAGTTGAGGGTGAAGAATGATGATATTTTGAAAATGGGTTTTAGAACCCAGTATGGTCATTATTAGTTCTTGGTGATGTTGTTTGGCTTGACTAATGCTCCGACGGAATTTATGAATTTGATGATTAGGGTGTTTAGACAATACCTTGATATATTTGTAATTGTGTTTATTGATGATGTTTTGATCTATTCAAGGAGTGAGAATGATCACACCAATCATTTGAGGATTTTCTTGTAATTCCTTAAGGAACAACAACTCTTTGCAAAGTTTAGAAAATGTGAGTTTTGGATAAGGTCCGTAGCTTTCCTTTGTCATGTTGTTTCAAGTAAGGGTATTGAGGTAGATCCGGAGAAGACGGATGCGGTCAAGAGTTGGCCGAGACCTATATCACCTACGTATATCAGGATCTTCTTGGGTTTGGCTATTATTACAGAAGATTTGTTGAGGGTTTTACTACGATTGCCTCTCCATTGACAACTTTGACTCAAAAGAAGGCTAACTTCATATGGCCTGAAGCTTGTGAAAAGAGTTTTCAAGAGTTGAAGGATAGACTTACTTCCGCTCCAGTGCTGACTTTACCGGATGGTATATATGGCTTTGTTGTTTATTGTGATGCCTCTAGAATTGGGTTGGGATGTGTGCTTATGCAGAATGGTAAGGTTATTGCCTATGCTTCAAGAAAACTAAAGGTTCATGAGAAGAACTATCCTACCCATGACCTTGAATTAGCGGTAGTCATTTTTGCCTTAAAGATTTAAAGGCATTATTTGTATGGTGTACATGTTGATGTTTTCACCGACCATAAAAGTTTGCAATATGTGTTCAATCAAAACAATTTGAATCTTCGCAAAAGAAGGTTGCTTGAATTATAGAAAGATTATGATATGAGTGTTCTCTATCACCCCGATAAGGCGAATGTAGTAGCGGATTCTCTTAGTAAGTTTTCTATGGGTAGTGTTGCTCATATTGATGATGATAAGAAAGAATTGGTATGAGATGTACATAAATTGGCCCGATTGGGTGTTCAATTATTTGACTCCACCAAAGGTGCTGTAATGGTTCACAATGGGTCAAAATTGTCTTTTGTCGCGGCTGTAAAGGTCAGGCAAGGTCTTGATCCAATTTTAGTAGAGTTCAAAGAAGTGGTGCTTAAGAAATCTATTGAGGCTTTCTCCTAAGGGGGAGATGGTCTCCTTAGATATCAAGGTTGTTTATATGTTCCAAATCTGGATGACTTGAGGGAATAAATCTTGTCCGAATTCCATAGATCTCGGTATTATATTCACCTGGGAGCCACCAAGATGTACCCTTATTTGCGAGAGATTTATTGGTGGAATGGAATGAAGAAAGATGTTGCGGGATTTGTGGCTAAGTGTCCTAATTGCCAACAAGTGAAAGTTGAGCATCAGAAACCAGAAGTTTTATCCCAAGATATTAGCATTCCTACTTGGAAGTGGGAAGACTTGAATATGAAATTCATAGTTAGGTTGCCTCGTACTCGGTGACAACATGATTCGATTTGGGTTATAGTAGACTGAATGATGAAATTGGCTTATTTTATTCCCGTCAATATTAATTATTCAGCAGATGATTATGCTAATTTGTATTTGAGGGAAATGGTAAGGTTGCATGGAGTTCCTTTGTCCATTATCTCCGATAGAGGTACTCAGTTACTTCTCATTTTTTGAAATCTTTCCAAAAGGTTCTTTTGGCACTAAAGTTAAGCTTAGCACGGCTTTTCATCCACAAATCAATAGGCAAGCGGAACGAACTAACAAACTTTGGAAGATATGTTGAGAACATGTGTCATCGATTTCCAAGGAAATTGGGATGATCATTTTCCATTAATTGAGTTTGCTTATAATAATAGCCATCATTCTAGTATTTGTATGGGTCTATTTGGGGATCTCTATGGTAGGAGATGTAGATCTCCTAAATGATGGTTTGAGATGGGTGAAATTGCCTAGATAGGACCCGAGCTAGTTCATGAGGCTATGGAGAAAGTTTGACTCATTAGAGAGAGGTTGAGATCAGCCCAAAGTCGACAAAAGTCATATGATGATGTTAGAAGAAGAGATATTGAATTTGATGTTCATGAGTGGGTTTACTTGAAAATCTCACCCATGCAGGGTGTAATGAGGTTTGGTAAGAAAGGGAAGCTTAGTCCCCATTTTGTAGGCCCATATGAGATCTTGAGACGTGTTGGTAAGGTTGATTATGAGTTAGCTTTGCCTAATGAGTTGGCATTGGTGCATCCGATTTTCCATGTTTCTATGTTGGAAAAGTGTGTTGGAGATCCGACATCTATACTTCCCTTAGAGGGTTAGGGAGTTGATGAAAATATCTCTTATGAAGACGTACCGGTTGAGATTTTAGACAGGCAAATTAAGAAGTTGAGAAACAAGGAAGTTGCTTCCGTGAAAGTATTATGGAGGAATCATTTATTTAAGGGTGCTACTTGGGAGGCTGGGGCCGATATGATGTCCCGATATCCTCATCTTTTTCATTCTACTCCTCCCATAGCTTGAGGTAATGAGTTCCTCATGGTTCGCTCTTTGTTTGAAGTCATGTGTGTTTTACCTATTCCCATGATTTTCTTATGTTATGCATGTTCATGAAAACTTATGTTTTGAAAGAAAATGAGTTCATATGATTGATTTTTCCTAATGTTGTAGTGCATTGAGTATGAGCTTCCTATAGACTTCATGAGATGAATTGATGAACATGCTTTAGATACGCTTTTTGAGAACAAATTGCATATGAGCTCCATGATATTGTGTTGAGAATTCTTTTAGCTTGGAGAAGGTAGTTCCTCCTTGAATATGAGAAATATTGAAATTTCATTCATATTGGGTTGTTAGATGTAATTCCTACCTTCCTTATGATGCATTCAGTATATTGTAGCTTGTAGATGAAGTTCCTCCTTGGTTGTATGTATTTAGATGAGTTGCATGCATGATGGGTTGCTAGTCTTGAGTCGTTTCCTTTAAAAGGTGTTTATAATTCCATTCGAGGATGAATGTTCCCAAGGATGAGATAATGTAACACCTCGGAATCTAGTCGAGCAAGCTAAGGCTAAGTGGGAAGTAAAAAACTAGAGAAACTAGCCTTGGCACCCTCCACAAAGGTCCACACGGCTCATGAAGGGCACCACGGCTCGTGATGGTGCCCATGGACCTAGGCAGTGGGTGATCAAACTCTTCTCACCTCCCACAAGAGCCAAGACGGCTTGTGATTGTCACTACGGATCGTGGTGCCACTCGTGGTGTTAAGGCAGTAGCCTCTCCAAGCTGCCCAAAAGTTAGACCCTCTCTACGAGCCACTAGATGGCTTGTGGAGGACTTGACGGGCTGTGGGAAGGGTCGTGGTGATGCCTTAGAATTTTAGGGGTTAAGGAAAGGTGGCCTAGCTACTTTTCCAAGACCATGAGAAGGACCACGTCTCGTGGAACCTCACGTGGTAAGGGCCAGTCCACTGTTAAGATGAGGGTTAAATGGTCTTTTCCGGTTTTAATTAAATTGAAGTAAGGCCATTTTACCCAAGCCTAGGACCCCTATATAAGTCATTTTAACTCTAAAACTCACCCATTCAAGTCATTATTTCGAAAACCCCAAAAGAAATCCCAAAGTCTTCTCTCAAATATTTCTCTCTCTAGAAGTTGAAGAAGAAGAAAGAGTTGTAACTAGGATCAAGGTCAAGTCTCCATTCCTCAAGCATTAGTGGGCTTTGTAATCAAGGTATGATGTCTTTTCATCCATGGATTCCTTCCATCCATGGAGTCCATAAGATTCCCTAATTGAGAAGATGAATTTCCCAAATTTGAGTTAGGGTTTCTTCCAATGTTGTTGGTATGGATGAATATTGATCCAAGTGAGTGGATTATGATTGTTTATGGTTAAATTGATAGAATTATGTATTTTTATGATGATATTACACATACCCATACCTAATTCATGTTCCCAAGTTGAAGTTGGTATAATTAGGTTTCTGTCATGAAAGGAGAATTTATGGGTTTAGATGTATTCTTCTAGGATTGATGAGATACACTAGAAGTGCTTTGAGATTGAACCTTATATGATTAATTATGATTATAATTGCTTTGAGAGTGAAGCATATATGAGAATTTTGATATATAGGGATTTGTGAGTAAAGCTTATGTTATGAATTGATGTAATTATTGTGGAATAGTTCCCACATTAATTGCTTATGTTATGAATGTGAAAGGGTTTCTCACATTGAATGATTCTAAGCTGAAAGGATTTCTCACCTAGAATGAATCTAGAATAAAGACTAAAGTTTATGAGGCAAGATGTGATCACCCATGACCTCTAGATGAGAAGGATATGAGGCAATTCCCCATATTATTGAGAGGAGAGTAAGAGGCGACTACCCTTAGTCCCTAAAGTTGGACAAGGACGCAAATACCCATGATCCCCTATGATGAAAGATGTGGAGGAGAATTTATGTATCTTATGTAGAATATTGTGGAGGCGAATACCCGTGTCATGTGATGTTGGGAATGAAGGTGAATACATATAATCCTATAAGATGGACATGGAGGTGAATACCCATGACCATATATGTAAGGCAAAAGGGGAGTACCCATTAGCCTTTATAGGTAGGCAAAGTGGTGATTACCTATAACTATAAAAGATAATCTAAAGAAGAGAAGGATAAGTGATAAGCTTCGATGATTGCTAAGGTTTCCTACTATCGTAAGTAAGACTTGTGGAGGATTACCCAAGTCTTGGCTAAGTATGTTGAGGTTACATTATGAAGTAGTCCTTGTATGTTATGATGATCTACCTAATGCATTGATTATGCCTATGCCTTATATTGTCTATTTACATCCCTAGTTTATTTAAATAAGTAGAAACATCGTGGTGAAATAATCAGTTAAATCAATTTTAAAAGAATTTTAAGAAAAAAAGAGTTTTAAAGGAGTCGCCACCTAATTTTAGGAAACTAGGAAACCAATTAAAAAATGTCTACGAAACCAATAGATTCTAGGTGAGGAGTTCAAGTTATTCCGAAGGAAAGGTATCTAACTAGACTGAGAAGTGTTGGATACATTTCACTTGCCTACAATTTGCAAAGAATAAATTACTCCAAACACGTTCATGAATTAACACTAGACTGTAACGTCATGGGAACACAACCCTGGTTTCATTCATTTATCGGTACAACCTAAAGAGCAAAACTCTGTTAATTGTTAATTTGGATCTTTTACCATCATTGGTTACCTAAATCTTACAACAAAACCCAATTTATATTTTGCAATTATTTTCTCTAGGAAATAATAACAACATTTGGGTAAACGCGACAGTGATATCATTTCTCTAAAGAAATTATCTGTGGGATCGACCTCAACTCACGTTGAGTTCTATAAATTGACTTCGAGCATTTATATTTCTTAATTGAAGTGTAAGTTTGGACGTATCAATATGCCTTTTAAAATATGCACAAACTATTATTATTATTATTTTGAATCTTGAAAAAAAATGAACACCGAACCCAAGAAGGGTTGCCTACGTATCTCACCGAGATGAGAATCAGGTTCTCATAGTTTGTTCAGATATGTCTTTAAAATATGCACAAACTATTTGACTCTTTTTTTTTTAATTTAAAAGAATGAATACCGAACCCAAGAAGGGTTGCCTACGTATCTCACCAAGATGAGAATCAAGTATGCGTAGTTTGTTCAAATAAGGCTTTGAAAATGCTCACACAATATTTTGCATTTTCAACTTTGGAAATAAATGAGTACTGAACCCAAGAAGGGTTGCTTACGTATCTCACGGAGATAAGAATCAAATTCGCGTAATTCACTCAGATAAGGCTTTGAAAATATGCACACAATATTATTTTATTTTTTTAACTTTTGAAAAAAATGAATATCGAACCCAAGAAGGGTTGCCTACGTATCTCACCGAGACGAGAATAAGGTCCGCGTAGTTCGTTCAGATAAGGCTTTGAAAATATGCACACAATATTTTATTTTTTTGTGTTTTAAAATAAATGAATATCGAACCCAAGAAGGATTGCCTACGTATCTCACGGAGATGAGAATCAAATTTGCGTAGTTCGCTCAGATAAGGTTTTGAAAATATGCATACAATATTATTTTATTTTATTTTTTACTTTTGAAAAAATTGAATACTGAATCCAAGAAGGGTTGCCTACGTATCTTATTGAGATGAGAATCAAGTTCGCGTAGTTCGTTCAGATAAGGTATAAAACAATTTCAAGATTTAGCAAACTCGGAGTGATTCCTTATATCCTCTTAACTGTCGGTCTTTGTAATACATGTTTAATGTGGTCTCTAATTTTTTTACAGTAAGCACTTGCTGTTGTATTCTATTTTGAATGTCTCTTGGAACTGTGTCTTCTACCAATTATCCGCGAGAACCTGACATTGTTATGACCATCCCCGACTATTGTCAGGGACGGTCTTCCTGAAAAAATAAAAAAAATGTGTGAGAACAGGACCAGTATGCCAAATAATAAAAAATAAATGAGTGCGACATCTAGTCAAATACTCCCCTGATTTATTTTCTTGACTTTATATTAATGTCTTGTGAAATACAAAGACTCGAATTTCGTGAATCCTCTTGTCCCTTGCAACTTCGGATGAAAAATGACTTCTAAATTCTGACATAGATCAACCTCTCTCTTAAAAAGAAGAAAAACTCAAAAGGTAAATGTATTAGTTCATGTTCATAATGGATAATGCAAAATATCACATAAAGAATTAATTAAACAAATAAGCACTACTCTGAGTGAAGACAAAGCCAATTATATCACATAACATATTGATAGTTATTACACGTCCTATACATATATGTGACTCTTTTGTGCCAAGAATAGGCCTACCGATCTGAATGATGTATTACGCCATTTGACAACATTGTCCCCCAAAACACTTAGCACAAATTTTTATGAACAAATCAAATAGGATTACAAAATAAGGGAAAAAATACAAATAATTAGTCTCATGCAGGGGTATTATCCTAAACTAAGCCCTCATGGTCTTTCTTGAACTTCTTGTCATCTCAGAATGCCAACACCTTTTGGATAGGATGGTAGCTTGTAAAGATCCTTAGACTAGAGTAAGTAATTAAAATAAACCCTCAACCCCAAGTGACAATGATTTGCCAAATGTCGTATACGTCCTTCAATAAAACACATAAGCATGATTGTCTTTTATTGACCAGTGGGACAAATAGACACAAGGTGGACTTCTAATAGGCCCAACACGCCTTGGGAGTTGGGTCAACATAGTTCAAGTCTGCTAAATCTGGGATTTGGTTTCGCTCTACGCTAGTTGACTAAGAGTGACTTTTGAAAGACCGAAAACCCAAGAGGACAACTTAGGCTGGAACTCACGATAACCATTGGACACATGATGAACCGATTACCGATCATTTTGAAAAAGGGTTCAGTATAAAAAAGCCTGCCTGCAATTACGCAAAATTGTTCTTTAATATACTATATGCATGTTGGAAAATGACATGAATGAAACAACAATGTATATACAAGAAAATAGATAAAGGATGAACCACAAGGATAATATACAAATAATCAACAAAAATATACGGGATACAAGATGTAATACATAAAAGAAAAGCCTCCTCAATTTGAAAGAATGAACTCATAATGATTAGAACATCTATATCCCCAAAAGATAATCATTCTGTTTACATCCCTACATTATTCAAATAAGGAGAAACGTCGTGGTGACTCAAAAAATAATCAGTTAAATCAATTTTAAAAGAATTTTAAGAAAAAAAAGTTTTAAAGGAGTTGCCACCTAATTCTAAAAAAAACTAGGACCAATTAAAAAATGTCTACGAAACCAATAGATTCTATGTAAGGGGTTCAAGATATTCTGAAGGGAAGGTGTTAGGCATCCATCGAAATCCGCAACTATGGGTCCCGACTAAATTCATTTTTTTTCAAATTGAGGAGGAGATAAAAATAGTATACAAGAATAACAAACATGCAATATACACAAGTAATAAAATAAAATAATAATATAATAAATTGCCTAAGTTTGCCTAACGTCAATAATATATACAATAATGAATAAAAAATATAATTCGAACTCCTTACGAATAGTTTCAAGGGGAAGCGACTCCAGATTACTTGTAACGACAATTAGTAAATGTGTTAGTAATAAATAGAAATGAATAAAATGAATAAATCAAATAATAACTTAAAAATAAAAAATTGTCTTATTAAGAGTCCCCGACATCCATTATTCCCCTAGAAGGGTTGGGAGTTGACAAAACTCTTCCATATGAAGAGGTTTTGGTAGAGATCCTAGACCCGCAAGCCAAGATGTTGAGAACCAAGGAAATAGCTTCCGTAAAGGTTTTATGGAGAAATCATTTAGTTTAGGGTTCTACTTGAGAGGCCAAGGCCGATATGAAGTCCTGATATCCTCATCTCTTTCCTCTTACTCCTATTCACGTTTGAGGTAAGTAGCTCCTCTTGAGTTTTAGTGTTTTGGGAGTCATGTGTGTTATATGTGTTGTTCCATGATTTCTTTATGTTATGCATTCTCTTGAGAAATTTATGTTCAGTAAGAGAATGAGTTTTATGATTGATTTTCCTTATGTTGTTGTGCATTGAATAAAAGTTGCCTATTTGACTTTATGAGATGAATTGTTGAACATGCTTTAGTATGCTTTTGAGAGTAATTACGTATTGGCTCCATGATATTTTTTTGAGCTTGTTTTTAGTTGAAGAAGGTAGTTACTCCTATGAATATGAGAAATGTTGAGTTTCATGCATAATGGGATGTTAGATGTAGTTCCTACTTCTTTCTGTTGCATTGATTATGTTTGAGATGGAGTTGAAGTTTCCTCCTTTAAAATGTGCATTATTTTTTATGTTTCTTGCATAATGGGCTGCTAGTTTTGAGTCTTTAATTCCATAAGGTGTCTAGATCATCATTCGATGATGAATGTTCCCAAGGGGGAGATATTGTAACACCCCGGAAACTAGTAAGATAAACTAGAACTTAACATCAGGGTTAGAGTTGTAAATGTAACTCCCTGTACTTAGAAATAAAGGGTTTCGTGTTAGACCGTCAAGGTACGACCCCCAAGGACCAACCATGGGTCCTTGAGAAAGACCCATGAAAGTGTCCTGGACAGTGATGAGCCCTGGATTTGGACTCATTTTGGGCTTTGTTTAAATAGATTTAGTATCCTCAAATGTTTATTTTGTGCCAATAATTGATTTTAAGTCCTTGATTTTCAGGAATATGGATTGAGGAACAAAGCAAGGACACTAAATGTCAAAAAGGAACAAAACAGGCTGAAAAATAAAGATGGGCGAGCCTGAGGATCACCAAGAGCACTCGACATGTCACCGAGTGGCTTATCAAACAGCCTAAAGCTCTAGTGTGCCAAGCCCTGAAGGGAAGAACCAAGTTAGCGATGAAAAGGAGCAATCGGCGGATCACCAAGTGATTCCGCGAAGCCAAGATAGATCGCCCAAAGTTAAAGACCTTGAAGATGTTGAATGCTAAGGCAAAAGGGCGATGGAAGAGACCAAGGGGCGGCTTGCCGAGTGGTTCGGCGAGCCCCACTTACTTCACCGAGTCAGCTTTCGTAAATTATTTTTGGCGACTATAAATACATTTTTGAACATTAATTTTAGTATGAAATACTCTTCAGAACAATCTATTGTTAAGTTTTGAGCACCTGGAGATAGTTTTCTCTAGTTTTTTCTTAACTTTGAAGGATTGAAGAAATTCACTTTTGAGAAATTAAAAGTGGGTCTTTGAGAATCTTCAAATTGGAGCATTGTAAGGACGAAATCATGTTTACCCAGTTGATGGATAATCAATTTGGTAACGGTTTTTACCTTTTTATAATGTCTAGCTAAAACTCCAAATCTTGGGGTGTGATTATGTGATTATGGGCTGATTTAGTTTATGGATATTGCTAATTGTTAGTTTACATGATATTTAAAAGTGAGTTTAATCATTAATTGTGGTTTAATTAGGAATTTCAGTTGCAAATGCAGTTATATGTTTATGTTCTTGGCTTGCTCGACATAGAGGTTTTAGAACTAAAATTATTGATTAATGATTTGTAGGTATTGGGTTGACCTGTGTTTAGCTCGAGAGACTGAATCCTAAACCTAATCCTAGACATTCAGCTCGAGAGAGTGAATTGATTAAGGTGTGGGCTACTCTTATTTTGCATACTTGTTGATGTTCGAGAGAAATCACTTGATTCTGGGTAAAATGTTCAAGAGAAAATTTACCTCCACTATAGCCTAGCCTACTCACTAATATCTAGTTATTTGCTAATAGTTGCAATTACCCATATGTCTATATTAGCCTACAATCGATCACATCCCAAGAACCCATCTCATTATTGTTAATTTGTGTTGTAGTGACTGTTGTTCGTAGTTGGTAATCAAAACGAAAAACCCCGATTTCACATTTGTGTCACCCTTTAATTTGAATGATGTCTTTATTCGATAATTTTTATTCTTATGACTGATTTGACCATCTTCATACTTCCAATTGAATCTGAAATACGTACCACTCCCTGTGGGATTCGACCCCAACTCATTTTGTTGGGTATTATACTGATTGACGATCGTTGATTCTTAGAATTGGATGAAGTGTCTTTGTAGCGTTAATTAATCAAAATGGCGCCACTGCCGGGGAGTGGTGTGGTTTGAAATTCTTTTGGTGAAGTTGAATTGTGTTTTTTTCGTTATAGTTGAATCTACTTATTTTTTAGTTTTGGTTTTTGTGTTGCTTGTAAAACATAGGAAATGAGTATCAATGAAAGCAATGGTAGCCAAGTGGGCCACCAAGATGACATTAGAAATCTCAATGATGTAAATGAACCGAATGTCAATGACCCAAATCTAGTTGGTGGAGTTGGTGCCATTCGCTTGCCTCCAGCTGAAGGGAACGCTGCATTCCACATTACAAGCACCATGTTGCAGCTCTTACAATTGAAGGGCTTGTTTGGTGGGTTGGATCATGAGGATCCCCATGAGCATATAACGAACTTTGTTGATGTATACGGACCGTTCTCCTTTAAGAACATATCCTAAGAGTCAGTCCGATTGAGGTTGTTCCCATTTTCTCTAATGGGGGAAGAGTGTAAGTGGTTGGCTGAGTTGCCAAGAGACTCTATCACTTCGTGGGATGAGGCTATTATTGAATTTCAAGTGTGATTCTTCCCTCCTTCGAAGATGATGAATCTTCGGGACAACATCCAAAGCTTCAAGCGTTTGGAGGGTGAGCCAATCCATGAGACTTGGCTAAGATTTAAGAAGTTGGTGCTGCAATGCCCAACTCATGGATTTCCCGATAATGTGTTGTTGTTGTACTTTTACAGAACCCTTGATTCGGTGAACAAGGAAGTGGCTGATCACCTTTCTGCGGGAGGTTTAATACAACAGCCTTATGTGATAGCAACCCAACTCCTTGATGGCATGACCAAGATAAACCGAGAATGGTACACTCGTGAAGATCAAGTCTCCCCTCTCACTTTTAAATTGACAAAGGAGCAGCTTGAGAAAGATCACTAGAGGGACCAAAATATGGCAAAGATGATGACCTAGCTTGACATTTTAGCCAAAAATGTCATGGGTGTTGGTGCTAGGAGTGTCAATGCTATGGGTGTTGGTTGTGTAAACCCCGATGAGGCCAAGATTGAAGCGTTGTACAATGAGGAAGTAGTCTTCCTAGCCAATAAAGGAGGAGGTTATCATGCTAACTATCCTAGACCGAGTGGAAGCCAAGGTTGGAATATAGATGAGGGCTGGAGAGACCGTGATAGAGAGTGGCGTGATCGTAACCCCACCTAGAAGTAAAGAGAAGGGGAGAAGGATAGGTATGTTCCTCCCCACGAGCGTCAAAAGCCCAAAGATTATGAGGGTGGCTGGACTGAGGATATGCTCTCACATATTCTCAATAAGGTTGAAGGGTCCGATAAAGTTTTGAAGGAAATGAAGGAAGACGTATCGACTCTAAATCAAACGGTGACCTCTCATTCTGTCTCTATCAAGCAATTGGAGACCCAAATGGGTCCCATTTGGTTAAAATTTCTTCACATGTAAACCCAAGACAACAAGGAGGGTTACCTAGTGATACTATGGAAAACCCCAAGAATGAAGTTTGAATGAGTACTTATGTCGTGCCACGACTTTAACAAAGGCGCTTCTTGAGAGGTAACCCATGTTTTTATTGGTTTATGTTTTTTTTTTGAATAACAAGTGTTGATTGTGAAGGTGGAAAAGTGGAATGTGTTTGAAAAAGTGAAGGTTGGAGAGCCAAAAGTCCAGTCGGCGACTCACAGAAGAGGTTGGCGAGCCCGACCTGGCCCGCCTTTAGACTCAAGAAAATATAAGGATGGAGTCTGTAAAACTTGGCGGGCCGATGGACGAGTTGGTGACTCACCGAACAGGTCGGCGAGCCTGACTTTATCCGCCATTTGGACCCCTAATTTAACTGGAGGTCCTGTAAAACTTGGCGAGGTAAGTAATCACTCGACGTGTCACCCAGTGGTTCAAGGAGGACGACTAATATCATCGAAAGGGCCGTGGACTGAACGATTTTTAAAGGCCAGAGGTTTAAAATTTCAAACTCGTCCACCTTCCTTCACTTTTAGCCTCTTACAATCACACCTGCACTATATAGTTTCTATATTTTTGCATCTATATTACTTTTTACCCTTGATCTCGTGATTGGAGCTGGAAAACATTGCTGCCTAGCTTTACACACTCACATTAAAGCATTAAGGGTTGGTTTTCTGAACTCCAAACTCTTAAATAGTAGTTCTATTCGATTGCATTTATTTAAGGTGTATTGATGTGTGTTGGGTCTTCTCTGAAATCGTAAATGTGTGTTAGTTTGCTTATCTTAATTTTGATATCGTGTCTAAATTACTAAATTGATGATTTCTCGAATTTTGTACTTTAAAATTGATCATAAATTGTTGGGTTGTGGTATTTTATTGTTGGGTCTAGTCCGGTGAAGTTTGAGTAACCCAAATAGTGCTAAATGACGTGCTTTGCCAGAGGATGGAGCGTTTGACATCATTCTTAAGGGCAAAAGTCGTCAAAGGCCAATTTTGGTCAAACCGGGGGAAGTCTGAGTACCTCGGTGGCATAGGTCTAATGGTTCTGGGCTTAATTGATTAAGTGTGTTGTTTGATTTTTTTTCGGGGATAGCAGGCTTGATTTTGGGAAACGGGGTGAAAATTGGTACGAGCAGTTTGGCGAGCTGGGTCGAGCTCGCCGAACCACTGGGCGGTTCGCCAAAGTCCCCCTTGATTGCCTTTAATTTCTTGTTTTGGTTGAGTTTGGTTCTATAACTTTTGGCGAGAAGCCTGAGCATGCCAAGTTCACTCGGCGACTTGCCGAAAGTATCCATTGATCGCCCTTTCTGCGCCTCTAACCCCTAAAACACACTGTAACTTTCAGCGGGCTAGTCTATGCTCACCGAATGGTGTCGGCGATTCACAAATGGCCCTTTCTATCGCCAACCTGTTATTTTTCTTGAAAATTTTTAGGCTAATCCTTTCGACGAGCCCGATCAGGTTCGCCAAAGTGATTCAGCGACTTACCGATCGGTTCGGCAAGTGTTTGTGCAACCTGTATTCTGCACTTTTCTTGAACTGTTTCTAACTATTTAAGATGTGTTCTGCATATATGGATAGACCAAAAGTGGCTAGATGAGACATGCTGCCCCACAAGAGGGTAACGGGAATCACTATAAATGAGGATGCAGTTGCATCCAGGGCAAAGGCCACAAAACTTCCTACCACATGTGGGAAAGGCAAAGGCAAAAGGAAAGACACTGGCTCCTGAGTCACCGGAGGTTAGCTCCGACAGTGAGGAAGTTTATGCCACTCACCTCACCACTTCTGATAGTGAGGGTGAGCACCAGGACCCTCAAGATGTCATCTTTGAGCCTGAAGACAATAAGTTGTTATTGGCCCGCAGAACTGAAATGCACTCCAAGAGGATGCATGATCCATCTAGGATCCGGGTACCACAGGCCACTATTACTCCTCATGTCCCTGACCAGGATGTGGTCCCACCACCACCTATACAGGGTCTTCCTCCCCGGTCTATAAATACACTAAAGGCTGAGGGATTGAGGACCATTATTGAATAGAAAAGATTGTCCACACACGGTGTGGTGGATAGATACCCAGAAATCTTAAGCACATTAAAATCCCATAAGTTCCAGATATTTACTAAACTTCGTGGCCCTTACATTCCTAATTAGGTCCAGGAGTTTTATACTGCCTACGGAGCTCTAGTGCCCCAAGAAAAGAGGAAGGTTGCAACCTTCAAACCGGTCGACTATGTAGTTGTCAGGGGGAAGAAGGTGAAGTGTGACAGTGGTGACATTAATGATCTATTGGAATCCACTGCCAACATTACTGATGACTACCAATACATGATCAAGAACAAGTCCTTGGATACTATAAAAGAATGGTTGGCTCCTCTTTTATCTTATGGTACTCCTAGGAGGGCCGACGCTGGAGTGCAAATGGAGAAGAAGTACCTCAATGTGGCAGCGATGTACTAGTTTGGCTTCATCAACAACACCATTATGCCATCTCAAAATGAGTCTATCCTCCGCCACATAAAGACATCTTGCCTTGGTTCCATCATTGCAGGGAAGCGCGTAAATTTTGGCATGATCATTACACAAGAGATGGTCATGAGGGCCAAGTAACACCAAACCTCCCTCCATTTTCCAATGTTGATCACTGAGTTGTGCAGACGAGCTTGGGTGACACGCGATGAAAAAAAGGACGTGGAAGTTATTCAGTCCTCCTGTACTGATATCCTGTGGATCGAGGCTGAGTATTTAAGGGATGAGGCATAGAAGAAGAAGGCAGCCCTGATGGATTCTTCCCTGGCTGTAGACATTGAAACTTTACCTACAGAGGAAGAATTACCTACTCTGGCCCCTGGGCCTTCAGGTATATCTAGTGCTTCTCCTTTTATGACTCCCAATTCTTCTACTGCTCCCCTGCCTCCTAGGTTTATTGCTAGTACCACTGCCTCGCGACCTCCACTCACCTAGGTTGTGATACTACGAATGGGGCATCTAGCCCATTCTGTTGATAGGCGTGCCTCCAGGCTTAAGGCTTCAGTCTGAGAGGGCCCTCACTTCTGTTATGACACCTCTTAGTGTGTCTATTGATGCCCTTGCGGCAAGGATAGCGGTGTGTGAGTGATGCCACGGGACCACTGATGAGGTGATGGCCCTAAAGGCGATAATTGCTGAGATGAGGAACGATGTGGATCAGCTGAAGTCCACAGATATGTCTATGATTTTTGGGACTGTGGAGATCCCCGACATGCACTACAAGAAAACAAGTCTTTAGCGAAGGGAAATTTGGTCGTTAAAGGCCTTTATCCGGTCACTATTAATCAATAACGACCCAAAATGATCTAGTTGTCGCCGGTCGCTAAAAGCTTCATCGTTAAAAGATAAGGACCGGCTTGTCAATCCGGTCGTTAAAGAACTTTTAGCGACGGCTAGAATCCAGTCGTTATATATTCTTTTAACGACAAAATTTTCCTTTCGTTAGTAATAATTATGGTTGTTAAAACATTGATTACAACTACAAATTATGTTGTTATAAGTTCTTGTAGAAACTGATTTACCTCTGTAATAATTGTCTAGTTAACTGTAAACAACTAAAAGTTGTAAAACAAAATATTAATCATTCTTTTCATAAGCATTCGCATGTATATATAATTAACAAATATAAAACATACAAAACAATCAATATTTATATGAAATTTCGTAATAAATTATGAAGAACCAAAAGCATTACATTACATAAAAATATAACCATCCAATATTGTACAAAATTGCCTTTGTCAACTCCTAAGGAAAGATCACTATATAATTTTTGCGGGTACAGATAGGAACATAATTAACCACCCTAAGGGAAACAAAATTTGGTTCCTCTTGTTCTTCAACTTGCTTTAAAGCCATTTTAAAGGTCACTCAAATCTATCATCCAAATAGCTAAACTCAACCAACTTTTTTGGGACAGTGATACGTTTTAATCCATCAACAACCAACAATTGAAGAAATGATGATGAACTTGATACTATCAGACTTGTTTATCTTATGGAGATTGTCCTTCTTGGTCTGCACTGTCAATAAATTATCATTAGTCAATAAAGAGTAGAAATCAGAAATTATCCTTAAAAGATTGTATTTCTCTTATAGATAACTTTTTTTTATATAAAAAACAAGTAATTATAAGAGGGGCAGATTCTTTTGTCAAGAATCCGACACGAACTGGGGAGACTCCAAAGTAGACAAACTCACTGTTCAAACAAGTTTACACTTAATTACACAACAACATAAAATACACCTTCTATAATATTATTCACAACACAATGCATGAATATAAAGTCCAATTATTTAACAAAGCATGTTTCAAGAAGAAAAAAAAAGTCTAATAATCAAAATACACTAGGCAACAAGAAAAGATTGATTATATCACACACCTTAACTCTAGTCAGTATTATGTTGTCTTAGTTGAACTAGTGTTGCACCCCATATTTTCAAATCCTAAGCAGTTCTTCAACCCATCCCAATGTCGAACTAGTCTCCTATAGACACCAAAAGAAACACACACACACCAATATACTCGATGCCAACATACAAAGATCAGACAAGATAAGACAAATATATTAAACTATAAAACAT
>JAJOOB010041532.1:0-12316 GCA_029582485.1 Solanum tarapatanum | reverse complement strand
TTTTATTTTTTTTTTCATTTTTAAAGATAACACGATAAAAAATTATACGTATGGTTCTCTTTATCTTTTCCGTTTGTATGCATCTTAAAAAAATATTAACATTCATAATCGCTACGGTCTACATTAGAAGTTTTTTTTTTTCTCTAATTAGTTTTAAGAATTGAATGACATCTTAATTAGAGAACATTTTCGAAACAATTTTTAAAGAATAAACACATAAAACAAGAGAACACAAGTTATTTTAGGATGAAAAAAGGGATATGAGTCTGAAAGATATTCCAACTTTGGTCGAATTTGCATTATTTTTTATGTCCATATGAGCAAATATATATGTTTAAAATACGGTATTAAATAGTCTAGGGAGGTAATAGGTTCTCAGGAAAGTTTCGTATCCAACAGCAAATCCGACCAAAGTTGGAGTATTTTTCATACCCTTATCCCATGAAAAAATGGCTAATATTAAAAGAACAAATAGCTATAAAATTGAGGGATCAAAGTAGAAAAGTTATCGCCGGACTTGCAACACGGAGCACCAAATAGGGCAAAATCCGACGCAGTGAATAGTCTCCGTAGTGTTCTCCAATGGACGAAATAGCCCAGTACTATCAATACCCCTATTATCAAACTCCACCACCACCACCAGTCCCTCCGCCGCCGCCGCCTGGCACCACACTTCACGCGCTGCCGCCGGTGGTGGTCCAACCACTTCCTATTCCGCAATACCATCACCCCCATCATCCATCCGCCCCCCTTATCTATCCTCAGGATTCGCACGGCGATGTTCGAACTCTCTTCATTGCTGGTCTCCCTGAAGATGTCAAGCCTCGAGAAATTTACAACCTCTTTCGAGAATTCGCAGGCTATGAATCTTCTCATCTCCGTAGCCAAACTTCTAGTAATTCTCAGGTATTTACATTTATTGGCGCAAACTAATGTGAATGCTTTTTAAGTGTCATACACATTTAAGTGGCCTCAATTAGAGCGAATTGGATATAGAAGATTTATACTTTATAAACAATCCCAGATAGTTAGGTATTTAGTGTGAATAGAGCGGAAGGGATGCATAAGATTTATCCTATATAACCCATCACTTTTGCAGTGTATGATTATATAGTATTGGTTAACTCCAAGCATAATTCAGTTGTCTATGAGAAAAAGAGAGAAAAAAATATCCATGGAAGAGCTTCAGGGTTGTATTTCCTGGTGGAAATTCTGCTTTTGGAGTTCGATTCACATAGTTTTAGGAAACATAGATGAGCCTTCAGTGCAGTGTTTTGGACGTCGAAAGGCGACAAGAGTCTCCTCGCCACAAGGGTCTGCCTTGCCTTGGCGAGGCAAGCGGGTGAGACGCCCGCCTTTTTAAAGTGCGGCGCCAATTAATACCATAAGATTAAAATATTTAATTGCATATATCAATAATCAAAATCTCAATAGTAATAACATATTAGCAAATATTTCAATTCAAAAACTGAAAATAGATAGTACATACAAAAGTCTAGAAAGTGAATTAGAAAAAAACAGAACAAAAGTCAAAACAGTGAGAAAGAAAACAGAGGTAGAAGTAAGTCTGAAGAAGAAGGAGGAAAATGAAATCTAAAGAAGAAATCATAAGAAGGAAAGAAGAAGAAAAGAAGAAATACGTATTGGATAGACTTTGGAGTCGCCGGAAAAGTTTGGTTGGTCTCCGCATAAGTCTAGTCGAGTCAACTGGTTGGAGTCGCAGTCTAAGAGTGCAACCATGCAAATTTGGAAAGAAAATCCTAAAATTACCTTTAACTTTTAAAACCCTAAATTGGTCACCTTTTTTTAACCAAAAGCTAATAGGCGATGAAGGGTCGCCTCACCTCGCCTCTCGCCATTGGCGACGAGGCGATCACCTTTCACAACAGTGCTTCAGTGATTGCAAAATCTAGGTGTATTCACATAGCCCATAGAAACCTAGAATTCTCGAAAGTACAGCTGAAGTTCCAAATTTAGACTCCTTGTAGAGATATTGAAGAATATCGGGTATGGCATTCAGTTTGCATAGGTGGAGGTAAAACTAGATAGGTGCTTCTGTGAACTCGAGCAGCAAAGATGCTAGCTTTCTCATATGATAAAATTCCTTCAACTAATACATTATCTGTTTACCTTACGATTATAAGTGCTATTGCTAGTATTATTGGCTATGGCTTTGCAAGCTTTAATCTTTGTTGGACACTGCAGCAAAAGGGTTTCTCGTAACCACATTTTCTGGTTATAAAATGTTATTGGATCTACAGTTTAACTTCTTTCAGTTGTTTTACACTATCGTCTTTGCTCCTCATATTATATAAGTCTGACACAACTGTTGTCTGATGCATTGTTTGGTTTCTGTCAGCCATTTGCTTTTGCCGTCTTTGCAGATCAGCATTCAGCACTTATGGCAATGTATGAACTGAATGTAAGGCCCTTTTCTGATATTTGAATAAATGATTGCTTCCTTCCTAGTCCAATGTCCATGGTTTGGATAATTGTGTAACCATATAGGGCCACTAGTTTACTTTTTGTCTTTTAGAAAAAAAGTACAAAGATCCTTTTAAATTTCAGTTTACCTAATGTGAGTAAACCTTACACAATTTGGAGTACTAGACATTATGTTTGGACATCATACTAAAGAAGGGTGAGCATTCTAATGAGGATTGCACATTACCTTATACAAAAGATGAACGCACGCTTAAGAGAAGAAAGATGACTATAGTTATCTTTTGCTTCTTATAGTGGATGCTTAGTAATAATGTAGTGGCTGTGGACTATCCAAACTTGAAAGGAGAATGGCTTGAAGAATGTTGAAGATGGAATCTTTGCCCTGATCTCAAAATTGAATGAAGTTTAGCCTGAGAGGGATGGCATCTAATGTCATCTTATTTTGCACTTGACAAGTATTACTCTATGTTTTAGAGAGCTAGTTCTCTTCTGTTAGATGTGTAAGTTGACCTGCCTGAAACATGAAGAAAGCTGAAAAGAATGAGGGTTAGTGCATAGTTCTAATCCCTTTTTTGTGTCAGTTTTTTGCGTTGGACATATATAGGCACAGATTTCTTCCTTCATTCACAGTATTTGGTCATGAATTTGTTAATTAACAAATAGATTATGATGTTAGGAAGGAGTCTAATTGCTTTGCTTCCAAATGTGTCCAGGGAATGGTTTTTGACTTTGAGAAAGATTCCAAATTGTACATTGAGCTTGCTAAATCAAATTCAAAGTCTAAGAGGTTACGGCCAGGTCTGTTGCGAGTGAATTTCATTTGTTGGTTAAATTATTGGAATTAATTCTACTCAGGCCGTCACAAATTTGTTTGATTTAAACCACAGATGATGGAAGGCCAGTATCAGAGAAGAGGATTAAAGGTTCTGCTGCTATTTCTAGAGACAGTGGTACTGGTATAATATCTGCCTCTATAGCATTTTACACTCCCTTCCTTTGAATTAGTACATGCATGAAAATCTGCAAGTTAGTAGGCCATCATGTCATCTACATACGAACCAATTTGCTTCTGAGATGTTCTTTTTGCCGGTCACATTTTAACTAATTTGATGTTATTTAAGAATGTAACTGCTCGTCAGTCACTGCAAAGCACTTTATCTAAATGCTCACTTTGCACATGTTTTGCACGCTTGGGCACTAGCAGGTTTTGGCAGCATTCACATGCCTGGAATGGGTAATTCTGCTTACAACACAATTGGTTATCCACCTACACAAAGGTCATCTGCACTACTTAAGCACACTTTTGTTACTCAATTGATTTCTTCTGACTAAGAATGCTCCAAGTACTTGTACTTCTAGCTGAAAGGTCGAGAGCCAGATAGAAATAGTTTCTCTATTCCCTGTTCCGTGAAGTTAGGGTATTGAATCTTAGTATTGTATGGATCTTGTGTATGATCTCTATTCCAAATTGTAATTTTCTTTTTGTTTGGTGATTCAGTCAGGGAAAGTTTGATGGTAGAGTTGGGAATCAAGCTGCCTCTAAAACGGTAAGGTGTCTGATACATGGTCCATCGTTTGTTCTTCTGAATGTGCCAGTCTAAATCGCTGATAATTTGGTTGGTTGTTCTGTTAGTTCGATCTATAATTTCAGCATGTATTTGGAAAATATCTTTGCCGACTTTTAAGGCATTTTTCTTTGAAATCTAATTTTTTATGGCTCTGGTTAGTTACATATCAGGTGACAAGCATGTATTTGAAGTCCTAGTTGAATCCTATGATTGATAAACTAATCAACAAGTGTAAACTGGAGGTGTTGTACGATTAGTTAATCTGTATGGGCCTTTGATATGTAGGTTTTGCTCGTGCTAATTAAATGATTGTTGATGTCATGAAGTGCATCATAGTTATGATTCATAACATTAAAGATCGAAGCACTTTCTACAGCTTTCCAATTTTTTTCTGGTAGAAGTGCAAACATTGCATCTTCTTCTAAAAATTCAGCATTTTAAATTGTCTCCAAGTCTTCGATTCCGAAGTTTCTTCTTTGGTAATGTAATGATCACTCATGACCTTAAATTTAACAGGCAGCTGATCCATGTCCAACACTCTTCATTGCTAATCTGGGCCAAAGTTGTACTGAGCAAGAACTGATTCAAGTATTTTCAAGGTTTTGATTAGATTGCTTTTTAGTTCTAATGACTAAAGCACTTGGTATACTGGATGGTTATGTGCTTTCTTGACATTTTCAGATTTCGGGGGTTTTTAAAGTTGAAGATGCAGAGTACGTATGGAGCTCCTGTTGCATTTGTCGACTTTCAGGTAAAGTTAACTCTCCTCTTCTGAAGTGGCAGTTGCTCAACTCATTCGCACACGTCTTCTGCACGTCCTTTATCTTTTTTCTTTTTTTTGTTGATAATGATAAGATGTCTTTTATTTTTTTAAGTGCATCTTCATCCCTAAACCAACACCATTTTCTTTCTATTCCTCTGATTCATTACCCCCTTTTTCTTTCTTCTCTTTTGATTCATTACCCCCTTTTTCATTGAGCTAAATCCTTAGTCAGTTAACAAGGATTTAGGAGTCATTTGGTTTGAATTCAAGTTATGACGGGATTAGTTATGATGGGATAATTATGTTGAGAATATTTTTTATTGAGTGTTTGGTTTGTTGTATTCAAAATAATAGGCTTTGCATAAATTTAAACAACAATTTATTTGTTTACAAAAGTACCCTTCATGAATGTGAAAAGTGATGCATAAAAAAGGTTTTAAAGGATATTTTTTGTCATTTACTTATTTTATCCCGGGATTACTATACCACCCAAGGGGAGGGATAACTTATCCCGGTACTAATTATTAATCCCGGGATAAGTTATCCCGGACATGCCAACCAAACAACAAATTAAGTGACACTACAATTTAATCCCATGACTATTTGGTGTAATCCTTCACACCAAACGACCCCTTAGTACATGTTCTGTCCTGCAGTCTCAGCAATCTTAATTCGGAGGTTCATTTGCATCTGCATTTTCAGTTAAGTAATTGTTTGATTGCAGAACATCCTACCCTAGATTTTAACTTTACCATTCTCAAAAAAAAAAAAAAAAAAAAAACATCCTACCCTAGATTTCACTGATCTGTTATCTTGATAAAGTTGTCTTTCCTTTACGAAGAAATTTAGTGCTTCCAACGTCCTATACAACCCTTACCCTGCCCAATAGAAGGGGTTGGTGGGGAAGGTGCCAATGGGTACAACTATTGGAAGCAGTAACTACTATCTTTATTGTGTTTGTCTTCTTTTGGTCTGCTACAACATCAAGGTCTAAATAATCTGCTGCATATCAAGTTCAAATACTCGAATAAATAGAGGTCGAATTTGAAATTAATATGTACAAGCCATATTTCCAGGACACTGCCAGCTCAACCGAGGCATTGAGTCATCTTCAAGGGACCATTCTACACTCTTCGTCTGGAGAGGGCATGCGACTGGAGTATCCTTTGATCAATTCATTTGGTTTCTCTGAACCCCAACCTTTTATTCTCTTTGATTGTTTTCTGCTTTTGCATTATAATTTTCCTTGACGACATATTTAGATATGCAAAATCACGGATGGGATTGCGAAGTAAGAAATCAAGGTAAATGCTTTGGGACTACAACAAAGATCCAGTCGAGCAACGCCATTAACAAATAACTATGTATCATTTGCTTGGTTATGTACTCGGAATGGATTAAATTATTACGTTCTTGTTCACATGTAATGTTTTCTTTAATTATTTATTTATTTATTTTCATCGTTTGGAGGTTGATACTGCGAAATACACATTTTTCTTTTGTCAACGTTTCTTCTTCAATATGTGAAAGTTACTTATTCTTTTCCCTTTGCTGCGGTCTGTCCCCTTTCTCTATTGTCTCATCAGCTAGGGAGCATTTGTCATTTGCACCTAACTATATTTATACTATATAGTTTGAATTGTCTCAAGAAGTTAATGTGATATCTTCTAGTAATAGAAAAAAGTTAATTAAATCAAAGTCCCCAGTACAGTTTATTTTCTGTCTTATTATTTTACATCACAGGAGTCAAAATATTACTCCAAATGCTCCTCACAAATATTTATAGTACAGTAGTTTTTTTCTAAATTGTCATGTCAGTCCTACTGCCCACGTGGTTTGGCTAGTAGTAGTAGGTCAAAATATTAAATGTTAACATGAGCGGCGGTTATGAACACAAATAGCCTTCAATTATTATTTTTAAAATTTGATGAGCATTTTGAATAAGCAGTGAATTAGATTGTTAAAAATTAGGGCATTAGTAAATTAGATGCATGGAATATTTCATGATGGCCTCCTTCTGTAACTCTTCTTATGAAATATTCCTATTATTACTTCAATAATTTTCTTTTCTAGTTTGTTTAGCGAAGAATGGTCTATATCTTAATTTAATAACTCTTTAGTTTAGATATTTTATATTGCATGTTTAAGATAATAAAATTATACATATTTTTAATTATTATTTTTTCACTTAAATTTCATACTCAATGGAGTAAAATAAACATCTCATTTACTTGAGTTGGAAAAAATGTTTTAGCACTCATTGCGGTGACTAGTTTCAAAGGCACACGACCAAATACAACTAACCCATCAATCATTGCTCATGCATGTCCAAATCCTTTAGTATCAATACTAATCATCTTTTGACTTGTAGGCAGGAGGACAAAACATTAAAGTCAAATTGTCACACACAATACAATTCCCATTATACTTTTCTTTCAAATTGCCACACTAAAAGAGTAGTGACAGAGTTAGATTTTGAAGCTTATACATTTAAATTTTTTTGAAGCTTATACGTTCAAAATTAATAATTTGAATAGATTTCTTAAAAAATAAAAAAGTTCAAATAAAATTCTTGAATTTAATTAAATTCGTATCTAGAAGGCTAGCTTCGCCCCCTTACTTTAGCTGTCAATTTTGGGTTGCTTTATTTGATAGCACTACCTACTTTATTACGTTTTAATCCGATTATTTCTTTCTGGGTAATTTATTGGCGAGTTTGACTCTTCTTCTTTTTTTCCAGGCCAAACTTTTCTTTGTTTCGTCAATGTTGCATGTGAGCGTGCTTGTATTGACCATTCTTTGTTTTACCTAATTAATCCCTAGTTAGTTGGATCATATGTTGTGTTGATCATATTATATAAACTGAGAGTGTCACTTTATGAAAATGCTCCAATTTTTGTTTGATTTAATTAGTACTCGTTATTTTTGCTCGTGATTACACAGTATTTTTCAAATTTAATTATATGTATTTGCATAAAACTTTCGAACGGAAAAAACAATTCTAAGAAGACGTACTGGGGGCTGTTGCCTGTTGGAGCTAGATAATGAGACATTCACTTCAAAACAAAACAGTGTAATACAGATAAAATAAATCACCAAATCCTAGCAGAGGCGGTAATAAAATATTAGATGATATTTTTCAGTATTTAATTAAGTCCATCATTAGCCTTTTAGAACAATTCTGAAAAATACATATACAATTTGGAAGATAAAATCCGCTCATATTAATGAAAGGTAACAAATATGATGATGAAATTAATTGAGTTACGTGTAAACGGATACTCCGTTATTAGAAATGCAGAGTAAATGGAAGTTGGATTATATCCCAAAGTTCCGTTCTCACTAGATTAGAGTTGGATTCATGACTTTAGCACGTGCAAATATCACTAATGTCATTATTGGTTTGTGACCATAGGTGTAAAATTTTTAATATATATTACTGTATACAAACATATTTTATTTTGAGTTTAATTATATATATATGATTAGTATAAATAATTTTTTATATTAACAGATTTTCAATCAATACCTCTACGCAAACATTTTATAAAATATATATTTATAACTTTAAAAATATATTATGATCGTGTAAAATTGTCTGATATTATTAGTATACGTAAACTCTTTTATTTTAAGTGGACCGGGGGGCGGGGAATAGAGATTAATAGAGAGGAGAAAATGTTCTTATCCCTAGATAGCTTCCCTGCGCTCTAAAGTAGGGTGACCATTAATATAGTGTATTTTAACTATATATGTCTAATGATATAATACCATACGAAGAATTAAGGTTTTTTTAATCACTGTAAAAAGATCATAATTTTTTAAAGAAAATGTACGTGACCTAAAAAATCAGTTCTCCCCTACTATACTAAAAAGAGAAATTAAAAATGTTTTAAGTTAATAACAATAAGCGATTGTTATGGGGGTGATAACGGTCCAAGAATTGTTATATTTGTGATTAATAATGAAGTGATAATTATTATATAGAAATTTGCTTAATTTAAAAGTTTTTTTTTTGTCTTTATTAGTAGTTTAAATCTAATGTTGTCAAATTCATATTTCAATTATTTAAATCTCTTTTTTAATTGATTTCTTTATTATTGTATTTCTTTCTTATGCATAATATATTTTCTTAAGGTGATGATTTTTCAGAAACAACTTACATATATGCACAAATAAGGGCAGATCTAGGAGGGGCAAAGATGTACACTTGAAACCCCGCTCAAACAAAAAGCTACACTATATATATATATAAGATGTTTTATTTTTATATTTTTGTGTATGTATAAAAACTTCAAATTCTCTAAACGAGGCTGACTTAGTGTTTGTGGCCTGAGGGTATCAAAATACACTTCAAGTTTTCCAATTCAAATCTCAAGCTCGACAGAATAGTGTACACTGTACCACTCTTCCAATCCAATTTTTTAAAAAAATTTAGACAACCAACCAATCAAATATTCCATTAATCTATGGAGAAATAATGTATCATTTTATATCATCTTAACTTATAAAATCAATTTAAAAAGAACAAGTGTTATATATTATGGGGCATATATTTAGACCAAATGGATAGATAGAAAATAGAAGAGAAAGTACAACAAGTAGCAATACTTTTCCCCTGGGAGACAGAGTGGGTAGTACACCCATGATTCAGCTTTCAAGCATAGGAATCTCCGACCACACCAATAAGGCGCCAAAATTATGTGTGTAAGGGCAACATTGTCATTCCGTCAAAAATCGTTATTGCTTTTACAGGGGTATTTTTGTAACTCCAACTCACACCATTATCTCTTCCAACCCACCGACCACCGACCTAACTCTCCCACCACAGCTCTTTAATTCCCTAAAAACATAAATTCCTATTCCTACGATAATCATTAATAACTAAAATACTATCAATTTCTAATACTAACAATTTATCTAGTGAAAATTTATAATATTAGGATTGAAAGTGTGCAATGTTTACTATCTAAGCAACTTCGTCTTATCAATTTTTCAATATATATATAGTATTGGATTTCCGAAAATTCCCACCTTATCGTTGGATCCGTCCCTAGTGTGCTTAAAAGGATAGCGACAATAAATTTCCATGGGATTAAAAAAAAAAGAATTTCATTGAATTATTGTAATCATCTTTATTTATATAGTTTAGAAAATCCCATTTCTCTGTCGTCACCGCTGAACCAAATGACAACTGCTTTTCCATTATTGAATTCCCTCTAAATTTCCCTTATCTCCCATCATTAGAACAGCCAAATTTGATTCCAAAAACAAAGAGGAAATCCAAGAGAGAGAAAAAAGAAGAAGAGGATATTTTACACCTACATCTCTAGCTATAGGTGAAAATTTGTGAGGATTTTGGGGAGCTTTTAACATGGCGGATGGCCAACCACCACCATATCTTATGAGGTACGAGCAGCTAAGCTTTTGTTGAATAAACAAAAGGACCAATTGAAAAAATTATACTATCCAGCAAGTTACTGGTATTATTACTATTATTATTGATTGTGTCGGTGCTTTCAACATATTTTCTTTTCATTTTTCATTTTTCATTTTTTTTGAGGAGTCTTTTATTAGAGTTAATAATTTTAAAAAATGCTTTTAAGAAAATCAACGTAGAGTAGCCACAACCGCTACCACAATAACCTTTTCTTCATTCACTACCAGCTTTTGCCTTTTCATGGGTATTCTTTCTCTCTCTGTTATTCCTCCCAGTTTATTAGCTCTAGATTACAGGGAAACAAAATTTTTGTAATTTAGTCCCTGTAATTTCGCATAATTATTATACAGTCAGAGAAAGATGGAGATAGGTGGTGGGGGTCAAAGTGGAGTTGCTGCAAGTTCAGGGGTTTGTTGTGGTGGGAAGAGAAAGAACGAAAGGCCGTACAAAGGGATTCGTATGAGGAAGTGGGGAAAATGGGTTGCAGAAATTAGAGAACCCAACAAGCGTTCGAGGATCTGGTTGGGTTCGTATTCAACGCCGGTGGCGGCGGCGCGGGCTTATGATACGGCGGTCTATTATCTAAGAGGGCCTTCGGCCCGATTGAATTTTCCTGAGTTGTTAGTTGGTGATGGTGGGCTTAATGATTTGTCTGCTGCTTCAATTCGTAAAAAAGCCATAGAAGTTGGTGCTCAAGTTGATGCTGTACAGAACTCGCTTGCAACCCATCATAACCATACAGAAGAAAAGGTGCACTGTGAGACGGCAAGCCCGTCAGAATTGAAGCCTTGTTGGTTTCAAGAGAAGCCCGATTTAAACTTGAAGCCCGAGCCCGAAGATCCAGAAGTGGATTACTGGTAATACTACTATTTAGTTACTATCGATATTACCAATAATAGTATTTGTGCTCTTTTTGTTGGTTGGGGGAAGAGGAAGTGCTTTGGTAAGAATACAAGCGCCGCTCCAGGTTGTGTTGACTCCTAGCTTGGTAGCCTAGGATTGTTATATTCTTTTTAAAAAAAAACTATTACCTCTTTCTTTAATTTTACTTTATCTTTAAGAACAAATTATCAGCTGAGCAGTTTTGATGTTGTAAGATGTAAAGGGGATTTGTGTTATTATTTTGTCTATCGCAATTCTGTTTGTACTTTGCTTGGTTGGGGTCTTTTAGTGGTGGGGGAAACTAATGTTAGTGTGAATGATGGATTATGCATATTGGTCATGTTGAAGACTAACCAATTGTTTATTATTTGGGGAAGGGAAAAGGGTCTGATATACCCCTCAACTTTGATATTTGGAGCTGATATGCCCCTCGTTATGAAAGTGACTCATACATACCCTTACCGTTATACAAACGGCTCACATATACCCCTACCGTTACAAAATGAGCTCACATATACCCTTCATTTAACGGAAGTGAAAAAATTAATTTTAAACTTATATTTTTTACTTTTAATTTTTTTTTAAAAATCATTTAGCGGTATATATGATTCTTCTAGAAAGTTCAAGGTATATTTCAATTTTTTTCATACATAAATTATTTTTTGACTTCTTTGATTTTCATTATTTTAGTTTCTTATTCTTATTCTTATTCTTATTTTTTTCTTTCATTCCTTAGTGTAAAAAAAATAATTTAAAACTATTGTTTTGTGGCTATATTATAATTTAAAACAATTTTTTTTTCTATAATGTAATTTAATTTTTGTATTTGAAGAAAAAAAAATTGGTCATCTATAATAAGTTTTACAAGAATATTAGTGAAACATAAATAAATTTGACCATCAAAATAATAAATCTAAATTAGCCATTGAAACAAAAAAAAATATGTTTGAGGAAGATTAAATATACCCGTATGGGATTATAGTTTTTTTTTTTAAAAAATAAATAAAAACTTAAACTAATTTTTTTTTTTTCATTTCCGTTAGAGGGAAAGGGTATATGTGAGCCATTTGTATATAAGTAGGGGTATATATGAACCACTTTCATAACGAGGGATATATCAGCTCTAAATGACAAAATTGAGGGGTATATTAGACCCTTTTCCCTTTGGGGAAAAATGATTGAGTGAGGAGAGCGTGTGTGGAGGCGACAGAAAAGGGA
>JAJOOB010041531.1:0-12313 GCA_029582485.1 Solanum tarapatanum | reverse complement strand
ACCTCTTTTGTTGCTCTAGTTCGGACCACAGAGTGAAGGAGAAAAGATATCAATTGGATTCAAGTCATAGCACAAAGGAGTAGAAAGAAGTGAGTTTTTCCTAAAGTCCTATAGCCTTTCGAAGAAAAGTACGGACGTCATCATACCATTCCGTAAGACTCTACTAGACTCGTTTTGGTACATTGAGATCAACGAACCTAGAGCTCTGATACCAACTTTGTCACGACCCAGACCGTTGTGATTGGCACCCACACAATCCCTCAGGTGGGAGAACCATTACTTCAATCCAAACAAACAAATTTTATAAAAAACTAAGGCATTTAAAGATACAGAAGCAAGTTTAAATGACTATAAAAATGGAGTTCCCATAAACTCCAAGGTTTTAAACAAACAACTAACCAAACAAATGCGGAAGAACAATCCCTAGAACCTGAAAGTCATTGTACCAATACTCTACTAACAACAAGTCTAAGAACAAGGGATATAACCCAGAAACTAAACAAGCAGCTTAACAAATAGTGTGAGTCCGAAAAGAGTAGACTTAAACAAAAAGAGAACTGAAGGCAGCCCGAAAGAACTGGCTCACCCCTGAATTCGATCGGCGATCACTGATCTTCTGAACGAGGTATGTCAATAGCCACCGGAGATGCCCTGTACTCAACAAAAATAAGAACAAGTGTTGTATCAGTACACAACCACAGTGTACTGGTAGGATCACGCGGCTATCCCAATAAGTGTAACATACATTAGTCAATACAACAATATAATCACATGCACATATCGAACATGTATAATATTATCAACATATACGAACAACAAACAACTTCACGATTCTCACATATCACAGTTATATCAATTTAGAGCAATATACCGTTTGCCAATATGAATCATCATTAGATATGAACGAACTCCTCACAAGTAGATACACAACAAAATTCAATGGTCCTCTCATGGAACCCACACCCAAACAGTTAGCATACCGAAAAGCGGTATCCAATCCCATAATTATGCCGGAACGTGGCAACTGATCCCATAGTTATGCCGGAACATGCACCTGATCCAAGTTGGTTATGCCAAAACGTGGCAACCGATCCAAGTTAGTTATGCCGGAACATGGCAACCGATCGATTCAACACACCACAATCATAATCATAATCACAAATATATCCTCAAGATCATACATTTAAGTCTTAATTTCATGGTAACCATCATTCATCTATCTCATTTACAAAAAAGTGTGATCAATAATGTAACATTCATATACATACATGTATCATAATGAAGCAAGAACAAACATACATCACACAATCATAGAATCACAACCATCACCTATCTCGAAACCAGCTTGAAACCCTAAGAAACTTGATCCTTCTCTTTACGGATTTGTTCCTCTTGTTCTTGGTCTACAAACAATCAATATAATACGGGACTCAATAAACAATTACTACTTAACCGAATTACTAACAATTCTATGAACCCTAGATCAAACCCATGATCCCAATTATCCAAATTAGGATTTTTTTCATCATAGAATTTATAACAAAAACCTCCCCCATCAATATTCACCTATTCTATTACGTTCTATGGATCAAAAAATGGATTCGGGGAGTGAAAAACTTACTTTTAGCCTCAAGAATGGTGAAAAATGAGGAGGAGTCTCCTAGGGTTCGTTCCTTAGCTCTAAAAATCGAAAAGTGCCAAATAAGGTTGTTTAAGGGTTTATTTACGACTTTAAGTTGCGTTGAACCTGCCACAGTGGCCCTCACCCCGTTGTAGCGGCCCCAACAGAGCGACAACAATACCGCTAAAGCGGCTTGCACAGAACCAGTGATCTATTTAAAAAATTCCAAGACCCCCATTTCACAACACAGCTCTAACCAACGACGCTCATAAAATACCTTTTATGGTAAGATTGATTCCGGGAGTTCTGCTCGCCCGAATTCAATTCCGTAAAGTCGTACGGGTTGTTTAACGAGTTATCTAACTACTCATGTATTCAAAATCATAATTAAGTTACCCGATTGTTACCATATTTCCCTAAACCGTAAAGATTTCAATTTCATCCAAATTTGGACTAGGCTAGGAAATCTCAAGTTACTACGAAATTTTTTTTGGCCCCAATTCTTTCTCCATTTGTTTTTCTCTAACGACGGAAATCATGTCGTTACATGGACAAAATATCAAAATGGGCAAGGAATGGTCATTTTGTGTAATAAATAGTATTTGAGTTATATTGGATAATAAATTTTGACTTAGGTTGATGTATAAGGCAATTTAACTCTACAAGTCCTATTTAATTTATAGAAAATGGATGTTAATGGTTCAGTTTGGCTGATTATTTTAAGAAATTATGCAATATCAACATTTTGGTTATTTTGTTGTGTAAGTAACTATTTAAGTATTAGAATTATTTTGAATTTATCAATAAAATAATTTGGACTATACTAAATTCAAGAAAAATATTCAAAATAAGATGGCTAATAAAATTGAATTGATCGTTGAGAAACTTACATAAATGACTATAGTTTAGGGGTTATCATATTTCTTTAGCTATTGTTTTCATTAATATCGTACATAGTTATATGTATTATGGTAATACCGTTGTATTTTATGTATTAATTTTTTTTAGTATACTATTAAACAGTTCCAAATTTGGAGCATTTTTTTAAAACAATAATTTCTTCGTGAGATTTGATATAGATATTTTAAAAATTGATTTTAGATGAATTCGTTTTTTTACTTATATCGATGAAGTGATAGTTAAGTATCGTTTATATTTGTATTATTAGATAGAGAGAATAATGACAAGCATTACAATTTTAATCAAACATTCGGAGAACTGGAACGAAGACTATCTATGTATCAACATATATCCAAGTATATAAAAAAGAAACATGTATTGATAACTAAATGTATCCAAGTGTCAAAAAAATAAAAAACAAATCTATATATATATATAATAATAAAGCTGAATATGAAAAGGGTGATGTGGCACTCTCTATGAGTTTTAATTCTATTTATCTTTTCTGTGGATTTTTTGGTCTTTTTTCTAATTTTAAAATACAAAAAAAATCACATAAAAATTTGAAGAACATTATTACTATTTTTTAAAGCAATTTTTGGTCTAGAGACCTTTTATTAATTAAACAAAGTTATCAAAGTAAATAATGGCCCAAGGCCCAAAATAACATTTAAGTTCCTAAAATCAGCATATGTCTATCCCTATTAGGAAAGTATTAGTTCAGTGAGCTCTCCACCTCCTTTTCCTCAAGTGACGTTCTTTTGCCTGAAACCCATTTTTTTTCCTTCTTCTCTTCGAGCTCGATCTTGTCTTGCCATGGTAGAAGCTGATATCTGGTATCTCTTTTCCCCTCATTTTAAAGTTGTTTTCATTTTGTTTTCCCCTAATCAATTCTTCATCTGATAGATGGTCTGGGTTTACCGCAATGGGCTGAAGAAACACTAATTAGAGCTCTATGTGATGCTGTGAAGGTTTCTGGTAGCCATGGTTCGATCTTCTAGCTTAATACTCCCTACCTTCGTGTTTTCGGGCCTAATTTCATAGCTTCTGTTCTGTATTTTCTGTTGTTGTGTTGTAAATAAGCTCATTTCATATTTATTGCTGACATCTTAATGATTTCCTCCATGTTGCTGCTTATGTTATCCTTAATGTTGAATGTTTATCTTTCTTGTCCTGATTATTAAAGTTGGTATTTGTGCTTTGTCGCTGTTTATTTGTCTCCCGAGGTGTGTTGGTAGATCCCCAAAGGCTGTATACTCTTTTATATTTTGCGATTCCACGACCTCTTTTGCCAGTAGATCTGGCACACCGTTAGCTTCTCTAAATGTATGGATAATAGTAGCATTTAGTCCTTGTAACCTTTTCCTGATCCTTTCCCCTCTTTCCACCAATGCCCATGGTATTTTCCATTGTCCCCTTATCATCTTCACTAGAGTCAATGAGTTTGTTTCTATTTTGACCTCTCTTAACTGCTTTTCCCAACAATACTCGAATGATTCATAATTTTCTAATAATTCTGCCTCAATATTAGTGGTATTACCTACTCCTGCAGCTCTTGCATAAATCAGATCCCGTTGTGAATTCCTTAGGCAGAATCCATATGAACTTGGTCCTGGATTACCTTTTGAAGCTCCATCTACATTGCATTTCAGCTTTTGCAAGTCAGGGGGTCTCCATACCACACTATGATAGTGTAGCGTTGGCCTGTACCTCTTAAGTTTTCTAGTTATATCTGACCATTGGGTTGACTCCAAATATATCCAAGGGTATAACCTTTTCACTAGCTTTTTAATCATATGTTGCAGTTGCATCACCATCCCATTGAAGGTTGAGCTCCCTCCATATTTCAGATTATTTCTCCCCTTCCATAAAGTCCACATGATTATAGCTGGCATAGCCCTCATAACTCCTTGCAATTGCGGTGAGGTTTTTTGTTTCCACCATGCAATAATCAATTGTTGCAAAGGCATCCCATCCATGTGTATATCTGCAAAACCAGCAAACTGCTTCCATAGCCGAGGCTGTTAGGAATAAATGTGTCATTGTTTCCTCTTTTTTCTTCTCACAGCACCGCATCTTGATACTAGATGAATTTTCATTCTCTTTAGATTGTCATCAGTTGGGACCCTCCTCTTCCATACCCTCCGTAGGAAAAAATTCACCTTAAATGGCAAACCCTTATTCCATATAAAATCAAAATCAGTTCTGATCTCCTTCTTTTTCCTCACTATATTCCAAGCTGATTTTACAGTAAAGTCTCCCTGTGTACTGCCAATCCACCAAGCTTTATCATTTTGATCCTCCCTATTAGGAGGAATTATGTTATCCTTAACATACTCCACCATTTCTATAGACAGGTATTCAACTAGTTTTTCTTCATCCCATCTTCCCTCTATGACAAAGTCTTTTACTTCAATTTCTTCTTCCCTAACTTCCCCACTTTCAGTATAATAAATTGTCCCTAATTTTGTCCAGTTATCAAACCAAAAACTTGATGTTCCTGCCTTTATCTGTCACCAAATGTTGTGCTCTACCTCCTCCCTTACCACAATCATTTTCCTCCACACATGTGATGAACCCCATCATCTAGCTATAATTGGATGATATTTCTTGCAATACTTGTTCCATATGTAGCTACTCCATAGTGAGGATGTTGAAGTCCTAAAAATCCACCTTAGCTTTGAAAATAAAGCATTTGATACATCATGTAATGATCTAAAACCCAAACCTCCCTCTTCCTTTGGATAACACAAGCAGTCCCATGACACCCAATGTTTGTTTTTGGCTCCATTAACATTTCCCCAAAAAAATCTTGCTAGCAGTTTATGCAATTGAGTTATGACACAAGCTGGAGGGTTCATTGCTGATAATAACTACATTGGCATTGACTGTAAAACATGTGCTATTAAAACATACCTTCCACCAAATGTAAGAAACCTATTCTGCCACAGGGCCATTCTTTTTACTACTTTTCTGATCAACTATTCAAAGTGACATTTATTCTTCCTGCCATAGAATATAGGACATCCTAGGTAAATGAATGGAAATTTACCTTGTTTGACCCCTGTAATCCTTCTTATTTTATTGCATACCCCTATTGGCACCTTTCCATGTAGATAAAACACACTCTTGTTAATGTTTATCAGTTGACCAGAGACACTCTCATATCTTCTTAGTACTTGCATCATCATCCTCATTGATTTAGGCTGTCCCGAACAAAAAAGTATAGTATCATCTGCATAAGATAAATGGTTAATTTGGGGGATCCATTTTGGAAGCCCAAAACCTTCAAATTCGGCTTCTTCAAATAAACCATTTAAGTTTCTTGCCTAAACTTCAGCTGCAATAATAAACAAAGTAGGTGAGAGTGGGTCTCCTTGTTTCAGCCCTCTTGATGATTGGAAGAAACCATAAGACTTCCCATTCATGAGTATCGAATACCAGTTGTTACTAATCAACCTTACTATCATGTCAATCATTCTTTCTGAGAAGCCAAATTTTCTAAAGAGTTGAACAAGATACTTCCAAGAGACTCTGTCATAGGCCTTTGCCGTATCAAGTTTCAGAACCACATTATGTAGTTTGTTTCTCTTGTTAATATCTCTTATGATCTCTTGAGCTAGGAGAACATTTTCAGTTATGCTCCTCCCTTTAACAAACCCCAACTGATTCACTGATATAATCCTTGGCAGCACTTTTGAGATTCTCTCATGTATCAATCTTGAGATGATCTTATTGGCAAAAGTGCTCAAACTGATTGGTCTTAAATCTCCATAATTATCCAGTACCTCCTTCTTTGGAATTAAGACCAGGTTTGTGTGTGTTATGTATCTTGGTAGCTCAAAACCACTGAAAAAGGCCCTTACCATGTTCCACACTTCATCCCCAATGATTTCCCAGCAATATTGAAAGAAATGGCCTGAGTAACCATCTTGCCCACTCGCACTATGTCCATTTAAGTTAAAAACCATCTGCTTCACCTCTTCTTTTGTAGGTATCCTCTCCATTTCTTTATTCTCCTCTTTTGTGATCATTTTTGGGATAAACTGAAGCATTGAAAAGTCTATTGTCTTTTGTGTTTCCTTAAACTGACCCTTGAAAACATTTACTGCTTCCTCTCTAATATTCTGAGGTGAGTTAATAGTGTCCTCTTGTATAGTTTTGATTTGTCTAATGTTAAATTTCCTCCTTCTCCCTTTAACATATGCATGAAAGAACTTTGTGTTTCTGTCCCCATCTGTGAACCACCTCATTCCTGCCTTTTGCCTCCAAAATTCTTCTTCCATCTTCAGATACCTCTTTAATTCTGCATTAGCCCTGCTGAGTTCAGCTCTGTTGGCCTATGTAGGAGCTAATTCTAATTGCACCTCCTTTCCTTTAATCACATCCTCCCAAAGTTGCAATTTTTTGAAAAATGTTCCCAAATGTCTCCTTGCTCCACTGCGTCAGTACTGTTTTTAGTCGTCTCATCTTTGTATGAAAAATGGTAAAAGGGGATCCTTCAATCTGATTCCTCCAGTTTTCCTCTACTATCTTCTTGAAATCTACATGTTTGGTCCAAAAATTCAAGAACTTGAAAGGCCTGTTGACTGGTTCTTGATCAGAATTACTCCTTACATGTAGTGATGTGTGATCTGATCCTTGCCTTATTAAATGGTGGACCTCACTTTCCGGTGCAAGATTCATCAAAATGTTATTCCCAAAAACCCTATCAAGTCTCTCAAAGATTCAAGCTTCTTCAATTCTCCCATTCCACCAAGTATATACCTATAAACTTTAACTCATTCAATGGGCAATTATTAATACATTGAACAAAGTCTTGTGTCCCAAAATGAGACACTGGTAGACCCCCCAATTTTTCCGTGCCATCCACTATTGTGTTGAAATCCCCCCCAACCATCCAAGGTACAATCTGGTTTGCGTTTGCCACAAAATCCAAATCCTCCCATAGCTCTAATCTTTCTATGGCACTGCACCTCGCATAGACTGCTGTAAGAGAAAATCTAAATTGTGTGCTTTTTAATTTGTAATTCATAGTGAGTTGTTGAAAAGTATCTGTTGAACCTTCCTCCTCCCAATCGTCCTCCCAAAAAACCCAAATCTTATCCGAGCAATTTGCCTTAGCATGTGGTAATCCCAGCTTTCTCCTATAATTTTCCAGTTCGGAGGGACTTTGGAAAGGCTCTAGTATTGCAATGTATGAATAGTGATGTATGTTGTTCAAGTCGACTACTCTCTCAAAAGCATTTTGAGTTTTAACCGACCTGATGTTCCAAAAAAGGATTTTGTCTATCATTGATATGATGATAATGAAGACCCCATCCTACTCCTTGTCTTTATTTGTGACGGTTGATTATGCTTGGATCTTCTTTTGTCTCTTCCCTTTAATCTTTCTATCTGCTTTGGTGATAAGTCTCCACTTCTGCCTATACTGTCAATATTTGCATCCATGTTGTCTTCCTCTTCTGTATCTTGTTGATGTTGTTTTTCCTCCTTCTTAGTGATATGGGTTTTGGGGGGTAGCTCTCCCTCCAAATGAGGTGATTTTCCTGACTTTACCCGTTCATTCAGTCCACTTACCCCTTTAAATTGTTGTTGGCTCTTTTCTCTCTGGGAATCCTCTGGTGAGTTATTTGTACTACTCGATGTCCCTATTTCATTTGAGTCTTTCTCCTTGATTAAATGATCACCTTCATTCGATTCTTCTCTTGATTGATTTTCCCCCATGATATCATGCTCCTGTCTTTCTTGACTGTCTTCTTTCTCCTCTTCATTCTTTTTATCACGATCCTTCTTTTCTTTATTCTCCTCCTCTATTCTATCCCTGTCTATCCCTCCTCCACTTTGTGACTCATATTGATCAGCAACTCTTCTTTCTTCTTCACTGATTTTTCCTTCCTCCACTTCTTTTATCACACTAATTTCCCCTTCTTCCTTTTCTTAATTCTCCCCCAAAGCTTCATACATGTTATGTGTTTGAACATTATGATCCTTCACTGGATGTTTCCTTGGATGCCATACCTGTTCTCTCCTTCCACCTCTGTTATGATATCTATCCCCTTCCTCAAACTTCATCCTGCTTTGCTCTTTCAAATTATTGTTTCCACCTTGCTTAATCTCCCCTTTATTCTCCACCATGTTTTCTTTTCTGGATCTTAAAGATAATCATATTTAATTATATCTTTATCAGTAGTCATATTTAATTTATTTTGTCATTAATGCTATTATTCTCTTTTCCTAACTATTTCTCAATTTCTCATCAAGTATTACAAACCTTTTCATTTGATTTTTAAAAAAATCCAACAAACTATTCACGACAGTCAATTTTATGGTTTTTATTTATTGTTTTAGTGGTCTTTCCTTTCTTTGTTCTTTCTTCACTTCTTTTGTTTATTTATTCAATTCAAGAAATTTATATCTTTATATAATATAAATGTATTTCTTTTATCTTCTTTATTTGTCTTTGTTCTTATTTATTTAATTTTTAAGTTTCATTTTCATAACTTAAATCTATTAAATTTCTATTCTTAATGATTTTTAAGTTTTCATATTCATAACCTCCAGCTATTAATTATAAAATTTAAGATACTTTATGATATCTCTCCTTTTTTATCTATATATAAATTCACAAGTTTTTGTATCATGAAATCTCAACTTATGATTATTCTTTATATTTCATTTTTCTTTGTAGTATTTTATTATGTCAAATTCATGCTTTAATTTGACAAGATGAAGAAGACTTTTGAATATTGATTAGTTTCTCAAAGAGGGTGTCAGACAAGAGCTCAAAAAAGTGGGCACTGATTTTGTATTCTTATTTTTTTTATCTATTTTCTTATGATGAGTCTTAAGGAAGATGTGTGTGTTTATGTTTTCTCCATGTAACTTCTTTAGTTTGAGTTTTTATAATTTTTATATTGCAAGTCAGTATTTTTGTTTAGATGCAAATTAGTTATGGTAACTCTGTGTGTAATAATACTAACTATTAACAAAGGTTCAAAAATATTTTTACTGTAACACTCCAAAAAATTTTGAGCTAATACTCGAATCATTCTTCATTGTGAGTAGGATTCTACCGAGGAATTTAAAATTTTTTGAGTGTTAAGCTCACTAGATGTAGCACCTTTAGTTCCAAAAAGAACTAAATTGTAAATAGCAAAATCTGAAATTTGGCAAGTTAAGCTAAGTATGAGTTTTGGGTCAACTTCAAACAACCATAACTCCTAGCACAGGTTGAGTTAAGTGTGCTACAAGATACCGTAGGAAAGATCTTTGAATAATAATTCCAACCCCACCAAGTTTGCTCATTTTTGAGCTTTTATGAGGGAGATTTTCTCATTGGAAGTCGGCCTGTCTAGATAAGAAAAGTCAAAATCAAATTTTAAAAGGGTAGTTTGGTCTTTTCCATACGCAATTGGTTTAATTCATTTTTAGTTATTTAATTAGGGTCTAAACTGAATGGGTTCAGTTCACACAATTGCATAATAATGCTAGGGTGTTTAGAGAAAGAACTCAAGAGGAGAAAGGAAAAGAAAAGGTCTAGATTCGTCGATTTCTTGAGGAATTGATTGCGGATTTCACCAAGGTTTTGATCCTACGAGGTATGTGAGACTTTCATAACGTTGGGTTCGTTCACCCACGTGCCAAACATGTTTATTTCAGCATGAATTTGTCCTAAAAATATTGGAACTTTGAATGTTTTTGATGGGTATTAATTACCCGGATTACCAAAAATTCTATCAACCCTAGATTATACCCATATTTGAGCATTCTTCACCATAATTTCAAGATCAAAACCGTTCCCCATCGATAATTACCCATTAGATTACGTTCTATTGATCGAAAAATGGATTCAGAGAGTTAAAATCTTACCTTTAGCCTCAAGAATGGTGAAAACTGTCAAGGAAACCCCTGGGTTTGTTCCTTAGCTCTCAAGTTCTAAAATTGAAGAATAAAACGTTATTGAGGTTTATTTTTAACTTTAAGTCGCATCTGCCCCGCCACAACGGCACCCTCCCCGCTACAACGTCCCTGCCCCGGCGGGAAGAATTCTACCTCAGTGGCTTGCACGGAACCAGTGAGCAAAATTAATAATTCCAAGACCATCATTTCACAACACACCTTCTACCAACGACACTCAAAAGCTACTCGTTCACGCTAGGATCAATTCTGAGAGTTCTACTCGCCCAAATTCGATTCCGTAAGGTTGTACGGGTTCCTTAATGACTTATCTATCTACTCATATGATAAAATTCATAAATAGATCACTCAATTGTTACCATATTTCCCTAGATGTTAATATCTCATATTTCGTCCAAATCTTGACTAGGTTGGGAAATTCTTAGTTACTACAAAAAAGTTTTCCGAGCCAAAAAACTTTCCCCATTGGCTTTTCTATAACGAAGGAACCCAGTCATTACAATAGATACGAATTTATCCATCACTCATCCCCGAGTGACAAACTTAGGATAAATAGGCTAAAGAAAGAATGGAGTAATACCTGAATCAACGAACAATTGGGGATACTTGTCTTCCATGTCCCTCTCGATTTCCCAAGTAACTTCCTCAACTGTACGATGCTTTCATTAAACTTTCACGGACTTAATCTCCTTGGTCCTCAACTTACGCACATCATGATCAAGAATTGCAACTGATTCCTCCTCATATTGGAGGTCTTTGTCTAACACAATTGAGTCCCACTAAATGACGTAGTCCCCGTCACCATTTTATCTCTTCAACATGGACATATGAAATACCGGGTGAACACCCGATAGATTAGGAGGTAAAGCCAATCTATAAGCCACCGGCCCTACACATTCAAGAACCTCAAAGGGACCAATGTATCGTGGACTTAGCTTAAATTTCATGCCAAACCACATCACGAATTTCATGGGTGATACCTTAAGAAGAAAATTCTCACCGGTCTGAAAGGTCATGTCTCTTACTTTATGATCTGCATACTTCTTCTGTCTACTCTCGGCTGCTAAAAGTTTAGCCTGAATACTCCTAACCTTATCTTGAGCTCCCTTCACTAAATCAACCCCTAATGGTTTTACATCTCTAGCCTCAAACCATCATATGGGTGAGCTAAATCCCATCCCATATAATGCCTCAAACGGTGCCATACCGATGCTATACTGACAGCTATTATTGTAAGAGAACTCACACAAAAGTAAGAACTTATCCCAATGTCCTCCAAAATTGTAACGACCCGAACCGTCATTAATTAGGAAAAGTGGAACTTCGGGAAATACCGGGCCACTGTCCCGCCAGGACGGGCAAGAAGCCGCTAGGACAGCGGCTCCACAATGGGGTAAGCTAGCGCCAGAGAGGAATACGCGAGACATAATGTAAATAACTTGAAATACTAGTTTCTCCTTCTTCCTATAATACCTAAATTAGTTGTAAAACACCTTAAAAACCCTCAGAAGGTTGCTCTAAGCTTTGCAAGGAAGGAGAAGGAGATTTCTTGCATAAAGAGGTCGATGGATTGCCTATTTCCGATCAAGATTACCGTCACGAGTTCCAAAAACCCAAAATGGGAGCTATAACTCTGTGTGGCTGCTTGGCACCCTGGTAGGCTAGGTTTTATTAATTGAGTAGTTATAAATCTGTGACCTCTGCGTAATTTAATATAATTCAATGGTAGGAGTTATGCGTAGGCCTTCAAGCACCGAACAAAAGATGATTTAATGATAGGAAGAAGCCTTAGGAGATGAAATAGGGCTAAGTTTGTCGAATTATGGTTAAGTGATATATGTTGTTGAATACTTCATTGTGATGGGTGTGATT
>JAJOOB010041529.1:0-11695 GCA_029582485.1 Solanum tarapatanum | reverse complement strand
TCCCTCCGTCCCTTTTTAGTTGTCCACTTTAGAAATGGCACACAGATTAAGGCAACAATGATTAGCACAGTGAAGTTACAATTTTACCCTTATGACAATTTTTCACTTCAAAATTACAACCACTTATTTGAATTCAAATGAAATAAATTGGAGGGAAACAACATACACTTTTACAATTTTCAAGAAGTGTAAATAAGGGTATAATAGGAAAAAATTTGTTGTCCTTTCTTGATTTGTCAAAATGGACAACTAAATAGGGACAACCAAAAAAGGAAATATGGACAAGTAAATAGGGACGGAGGGAGTATATACTAAGGATGATTTGATGATCTATCACCACTAGCTTGCCTTCATCGCACAATTTTGATTGTCAACTATCACCATCAAACAGTAACGGAATCAAAAATTTAAGTAAGGAAATTCAACAACTTATGTAGATAAGAAAAGGGTTCATTTTTATCTTATATACATCAAATTTATTTTTTTAATAAAAAGGTTCAATTGAACTCTCTTGCAACTCAATGCCTCCACCATTTCACAACTATTGTCATCAGTTTGATTCACCAATCACGACCACCATCATCCATTACCTTTAATTATCATCATTAATCACCACTATTGTCAATTGTCACTGTCGCAACTTTTTAGAGGTAGTTGATAAACAAACCGTGTTTACAATCCCAATTAAATTAATATTTGGTAGATATACATTTATTTATTGATTATGTTGATTTATTTAAATATCTAATTATGATTTCATCTTAATCTTTCCAAAACTAAACGGGTTAAGAGTATTTTAATACTTTGGGATCTTCTTCGGTATTTAAATTGTTTAGGATTTCTAGGTCCAACAATTAAAATACACCCTCATAAGTATATCATAAGAATTAAGAAAGGCAACTTTAGTACTCTTTAATTAATCATAAAGTGTGTGTCTATAATACTCTCTAACCACTTAAATATCACATTAATTAACACCTACACTCATTGAATTAGTAAAATAAATTTTCAAAAGAAAACATAAAAGTTTTAATTTTGATTCTCTCCTTCATCGATCGAAAAATTAAATCAAAATAAGTATATGAAAATTAAAACTATCGATGTCCATCCCTAAAAAATATGAGACTTCAAGAAAAAGAAAAAAAGAGTCGGTGGGAGAGTAAATAAAAGGGTCATGTTCCACCTTTTAATTAGAGAAGGAAAGTGACGGAAGAGGCTAGATATTTTTTGGGAGAAGTATTTGAAAACATTGAATTATTAATTTCATCATCAAACTATTGGTAACCTTAAAAATACTTTTTTATTTGAATAACTTAACTTAAATACACCCCGATCTTACAACATGAGTGAAATATACCTTTAAATTCTCACCAAGTTTAGGATTGTTGTCAACACTCTCCTCGATTTTATATTACGAGTTACATGTCATACAAAAGATTGAGACCATTTGCCATATCTTTTTGCAGATCGGGAGTGTAAGTTCAGTTAGTCAAACATAGATGTATTTTTAAGATTGTCAATAATTAAGGACGAAACACAAATTTGTGTCATATTTTATTAGATATTTTAGCTAAATTATCGTGAGCGGAGATAACACACTTTATTTTGTTTACTAATTAGTCAAGAATAGCCCAGTAATACATTTTGAAATGAATTAAGAAATATAATTAAAATAAGTTTGAATTAAAATGTCAAAAGAAAATTAAAATTAATTTAAGAATTTGTTTATTGGACTTTTAACTTCAAGTCTGCCATATGAGATGGGGAAGTGGAGGATAAAATCAAGAAAAAACTACTTAACTACACATACATCCCCTAAATATGATATTTCATAATTATCTTAAATTTAAACTTCTTAATTAATGATACATTAACAATTCAAATCCCCCACCCCCCTCAAAAGTCAAACAACCCTTTTTTTTACTCCCTCTTTCTTCCATCTGCCGTTGCCCCCCACCCCAATTTCTTCTCCCTCTTCATTTCATCTGTCGTTGCCCCCACCTCGCCCTCTTTATTCATCCAACTTCTCCCTCTTTCTTCATTCATCCTCTTAATACATGTTTGCACGTTCAAATTAGCCTTATACATATAAGTTTGTTTCTATTGTTTTATTATTCTCATTTATCTTGGTTTTGTATCTAAGTTAAAGTTCAGAATGCTCTGAAATTCAATTTTAAATAGTTTTACAAATTAAGTTTTATATTTTTTAATTTTGTTGTTTTTCAAACACTTTTGTGACTGGACATTCTCGAAATCGGATGATTTTTGTTAAAGGTACTGCACATTAACAATACTATACTAAATTAAACAACTTTTATTTGTTTATTTTCACTCATGAATTTCTCATTGCAGGGACTGACTCTTCATCTGCCAACATTTAAGTCGAGAATAGATCTAAATATAAGAACGACCTAATCAAGATGGAAGAATTTCGCCAAGCTTTAATTAACAAAACAAATACATCATAAGATACACATCGAGTGCAACAATGTTGAATACATATCAGGTGTATATTTATCTAGTTAAGACTTCATGTATCTGAGTTAAAAATATATGTATCTATGAGAAATAATTTCAGATGCCAAATTTGTGTGTTTCAATTACATTACATATTTAGATACATATAATTATATGTATATGCTTACTATGCATCCGAGATACATATTTTTGAATATAATGTATGAAACTGATACTTGATACATCAAATTAATACTAGATACATATAAAAGATACATGAAATTAAAATTAGATCATATAAACAGATACATGAAATTAATATTAGGTCATATAAACAGATACATTAAGTTAATACTAGACACATATAATATAAACACGAAATTGATATTAGATACTTCTATGATATATATGAATGTACTTATATGATACTAATGTATCTAAGTGTTTAATTTGTTGGATACATCATATATTGATAATAGAGACATCAAATTAATGAATTTATTATTTTAAGAGTAATAAAATGAGATTAATCAAGTTAAATGATCAAGATATACATGTTTTCGTCTTTTATTAATAATATTGATGAATTTATTATTTCAAAGAATAATAAAATAAAATTAATTAAACATATATACACTCATTGCTTTTTGCCTTATATTAAGAGATTTGATTAATTTAAATTTCTAGAATTAATTGTCCATGTAATCTGAAAATCCTCAATTACTCCTCTAATTAAGGAAATAAGTTACAACTAATTAATTTAAACATATAAAATATGTATCTCGGTTTTAAAATTCGGTAGATACATGTATCTCGCGGATTCAAACCCATATATCCTAAGCATGAAATATGGTAGAGGAAGTAATATTTGAAACTATCCTGAATCTTAGTAATTAAGATCTAAACTAGTGGGATTTATGTAGTTTACCCTTAAATCAAATCTCATTGATACAAGTAACAATTTTATTACTCCGTAATAATATATCTTTCGGTCAGTTTTCGTGGGAATAAATATGTTAATTCTTCTATTACAATTTACACCTATATGGGGGGGTTTTTATGATTTGGTTGGAGTCTATTTTATTTAAATTATGACCAATCAATTAGGTTGGTTTTTAAATGCAACAATTATTTTTTTATTGAGTCAAATTCTATCCCTTTTTTTCTTTCAATTTTTGTGTTTATCGGATTCTTTTAATAAGATTGATTAATTTATTAAATAATGATGTGATCGATCTCTTAGGAAATTTTTTATTGTGGAGTGATCTCATTTTAAAACAGGAGATTAAATTGTAAATAAAAGAATCTACAGATCAAAATAAAAAACCTATGCCAATCAAATAAACTTTATTTTATTTTTTCAACATCAAACTTTTGCAATAAAATGACTTCAATATACGTCTCTAATTATTAAATGTCACAATTGAACAAATGAGTTAACAATTTCTTGCCAGTAATAATAGGAACAAAACAAATATATGCCTCTACTTACTAGATGTGTGAGCATATGTAAAATTATAATTTTTTATTTAGTACTATTTGAGTAATCGATTTGATTTGAATCTTGTTGGTTAAAATTTATGATTATTTTTTTTTAAAAGAAAAATCAATTAAATTCTATTGGATTTGACTTATCGAGATTTTTCATGGACACCCCTTCACCCCTTCTTACATTATATATTTCGTATTCATACACACATATATATATATATATATATATATATATATGTTACTCTATTGTTCAAATAGCCACCACGATTAAATTTAAAAGATATAAATTGTTTAATTTTCAAAGATTGCTGACTTTGCCTTGCGCTGCTAAGTTAAGGTCTACCAGGCCTCTAGTAATATTTTTTTGGAATGTCCTTAAATAAATAGCAATTAGTTAGAAAGCGATCCTTTTTCCTCTTAATTATATTGGTCCTCTTTCTAATTAAATAAATCTCGACAGAGTTGGCCAGGCCACTGTCAATCATTTCATATGTTTTTTATGCAAATTTATTTTTTTAAGAAAACTACAAATGAATACTCCAACTGAATTTGTAATTCATTCATAGAGATCATGTATGAGTTTATAACAACACATATCAAGACGCAATCAACATTTCTGTTCAATCTTAAGCTAAATTACAATTTATATAAGGCTATTCCAAGTTGTATCAAAACATATTTTTTTTTATACATTACATAATTAGTTGCTTTCACATATTTCTACTTTTTAGTTAAATTAAAGTTTCCAAATTTCATAAATAGGCCATGAGCATTGAGCTATGTTTGACTTTAGACCTCTGCACTACAAAACTAGGAAGGAGAAATTTATTTTTACACCCTAGCTTATCAAGAAAATGAAAAGGGAGAGAGAAGAGTTACACCTCCACATATGAACTTACAAAAAAAAAAAAAAGTTCTAAAACAAATAATTTAGAGCTATACAAAATATTAAGAAGAGTTAGCCAGGTCAAAATGAAGTTAATTTTTTTCACTCATATTTTAAGGTTAGACTTGCCAACTACAAAATTACTAAGTTATTTTTCATATATAATGACATGTAAATAGCATGCCCGGTTTGTATTTATCTGGCTGCGCAATTATTAGTCAATTATTAAGGATGAAAACAAAGGTGATTATGGATTAAGAGGGTGTTTGGATTGGCTTAAAAGTTGGCCAAACTTACTTTTAAATCAGTTTTTGACTTCTGGAAGTGTTTGACAAATATAAAAGAAATAACTTAAAATAAGTTGAGAAGTGTTTGGCAAGGTCAAGAATGATTTAAAATATGTTTAAAATGACTTAAAATAAGTCAAAAATCAAAAGTAGGTCTCCCCTACTTTTTATTTTTTGACTTAAAAGTTATTTCAGTTTGACTTAAAAACTACTTTTTTTTAAGCCAATCCAAACGGGCCCTAAGTCGTAGTAACTAGTTATCCATGTGTCATTTGCATAGATCTTCCACCAGAAATGACCAAAAATCATCAACATTTAAATATGGATTAAGTCGTAGTAACTAGTTCTCCATCACATATATCTAGTTGTATCAATTTGCCACTTTGGAATATTTGGCCTAAAGTGACATGGGCGTTTGATCATGTTTTATTGTAAAATTTAATTTTAAAAGAAGTTTTTTATTTTTAAAGTGAAAAATGATATTTGAAAATTATGTAATAGAAAATCTTATTTGTTCATCCTACAACTAATTACAAGAATTTGTCCAAAACTATTACTAATAGCAACATAAGAAAACAAAAATGTCGATTTCCAAATTTAAACGACAACTGACTCAAGAAATGGTTATGATTATCTTCTTTTAATTTTTATTATCTATTGTGAGCTTAAAGAAAATATGAAATGGACGTATTCTTCTCACATTGACTAGGGAAGTTTGAAAAAAGGAAAATTGTTTTGTTTTTTTCATTTTGCAAATGCAATTCCAAGTCTTCTTATTAGTATTATATTATGTTCCTTTCTCCGTCGTCAATCGTCACTGACATTATTAGTAATACGAAAATTCAACCTATGCGTGTACTGTTTAACAAAATATTTACTTAAATTAATCATCATTGCCATCTCGATTACGGCGTGTATCTTTTTTAAATATATATTGAACATTAAACTGTATTTGACATGGTCCATACTTCTGCCATAATTTTATTCTTCCTTTCCGCTTAGTCATTATGAATCCTTTGGCCATCACGTCCCACATAACCTGTTTATTTCGAGTAAAATATATCATCTTATTAAGAAAATTTTAGTAACTCATTTAATTAATTATCTGAACTTTCACTTTATCGTAGTCGTATCTTAATCTTTATATATTTTCTATCAGCCCAATCCTTTTCGAATCCCTTTTAATAGCCAACGAACAAATTATAAATACTCCCACCAGTATAGTCTCTTCATTCATTAAAGCTTTAAACTGTTTTCTCCCCACTTGTTTATTTTCTTCTTATCAGTCCTTTTTTCTTGCATATCTGCCAAAAATACTCAACATTCTACGGTTCAAATTTTCTTTATCAAATTTTGAAAATGAGCACAAATAAGGGTAACAAAGAGAGCAGAATTAAGAGGTGCATAAAAGCACCAATTAGAGTTTTAATTAAAGCAAGAGACTGTTACGTCCATAGCTTGATGGATTGTTCTGGAAAAATTGGGTATGGCAGTGTTATGGGTGTTCCACAAATCTCTGCTTTGCCAAGAAGTTTCAGTGTCAATTCATCTGTATCAAGTAGCAGAGAAGAAGATTTCAGGGAGCTGGTGCGAATTGCTTCCAGAAAAAGTCTGGTAAACAAAATGGAAACAGAGTTTCTGAAGCAAAAATCAATTGCTAAAAATGTTGATTTGGTGCCTCGGAGTCGATCTGTTGCAATTGGACGAATCGATGAAGATAAGCCGTGTGATTTTGGTGACGATGTGAAAGTGAATACAGATTTGTTTCTGAGAAGTAGAAGCTGTGCTGTTTCTTCTAGAAAAACAGGGTTGTTCTGAAACAGAGGAAGAGAATTTGGAAGAAGGAAACAAGGCTTGCTGTTGTTAATTATCTGCTTGACTGTTTCTTTGGATTGTTTTTGTTATGGTTTCTCTTTCGCTGTTGTTGCATATACATCTTCACTTTGCACTCAATTCTCTGTGTATAATGTTGGCTTTGGTTTCTCGGTTGGTTACTCAACTAATATAGTTATTAGTATCTCACAAATTCACTTTTTTCTTTCATTTTAATATCTTTAATTAAAAAAAAGTGAATTTATGAGATAAAAACTATTAGTTGAGTAACTATCCCAGAAATTAATTCGGATAATGTAATGAATCTTCTTTTTCATGTTCTCCTGTTTTCTTATCAAAAAGTTCTTAATGACAAGGGCAGTCTGGTGCACTAAAATGGTCGCCAGGGGCAGACCTACATAGAGTCTGTCGGGTGCTCAAGCACCCATTAATCTCGTCTCGGAATACATATATATCTAAGTAGAAATTAAGAGGTATTTGTATAAAATTAACATAGAGCACCAAATGAATAAATGATCCATTGACTCTTGGATGGTGCTTAAGGCACTTTTACTGTTGTTGAGCTGTAGTCACTATGCGGCGGTATCCGCAAGGAAGACAACAACTTTACTAGTTACTCTAAGACTCCCTTTAAAATGCCAGTTCTTAATTGAATCATTAAAAAAAAAAAAAAAGTATGTCATTACCAACCGGGCCTATATAATGTTGATTTAATTTTTCTCAATATTTGATTAAACAAACAAAGTTTAATTTCGTTTGGTACTATTATCTTTTCCTTTTAATTCGTACTCCATTGCCATTTACTTAAGAAAGAAATATTTGGGAGGTGTTAAGCAATGTTGTGACACAAAGAATTGTAGTAAAGAAATTTGAACTATATTAATCCCCTCAAAAGTGTTTGTTGGACTATATTTCCTCATTTATTACTATAGTTAAATTAAATAAGATAATCAAGGGCAATCTTAAGTGATGTTGACAAAAACCCAGCAGGCAATGAAGTTTTTCATAGATATTAGGATTTAAGGATAGTTAATGTGGATATTGAAAAATGTTAAATTAGTTAAACCACTTGGTACGAGAGGAGGTAAGCATAATAAATTATGACAGGTGAAAAGTGGTTCGAGTTTAATTATGTGCAAATAACCTCTCTTAAAATACAGTAATGATTTTAGTTGTCCACTTCAATCGTCAGGGCTAAACCAACCAACCGATTTTTTTATTTTAAAAAAATAAATTCTATAAGGTATTGTCACTACTAGAAATAGAAACAGTGGTTTTCTCAACAGTAAATTAATAGAAAATTTGTATCATAAAATATAACTATTCTATTTATTTGTCATTGAACTAGATCATTGAAAAAAATACGATGGAAAAAAAATTCACTGAAATACTAAAAAGCTTTCTAATTTTTCGTGTAAAAATATTATTATTTTCTTCTTATTAATTCATCAATTAAAATATTTATGAAAATAACCATCAAATATTTTTTAATGAGAAATTTGAAAAATAGTGATTTTTCTAGTAGTGGTACTTGTCAGTTGTCCCACGTATGGCAAGTTGATGTCTTGGCTTAAAAACTTTTGCCTACCTCTTGTTAGGTGACTTAATTCTATTTTTAAATATTAATCGAATTAATTTATAATCTTTGAGAAAATAATAGATTGACGAGCCGTTGCGCCAAGAGAAATGAGAATTAATTCACCTTCTTTTAGAATGTTTTTTCATTTTATTGTGATTTTTATAATCTTCGAGAAATTTTTAGAAAGTGCTCTACACTTGCTTTCCAACTCCATTTTTATAGATTTCAAATAAAGTGTTACTATCTTCTCTCTTTAGCAAGAAAAAAAAAGTTATAATTAAATATAACTTTATCTTCGACTTTAATTTTATAAATTTTAAATAAAATGAAAAATATTTGAATTCTATTGTCATGAAAGGCCTACTAAAACAAGTTTGTTGTTGTAACACCAACGAGAAAGAACTAGAATTAGAAAGAGTGATTTTTTGGAAATAATGAAAATCTGGAAATTTGACAAAGTTAAGTTAAGAATGAGTTTTGGGTACACTTCAAACGACCATAACTCCTAGCTCAGGATGAGTTAGGTGTGCCACAAGATACCGTAGAAAATATCTTTGAATTATCTTTCCAACGCCGCCGAGTCTACTCAGTTTCGAGTTCATATGAGTGAGATATGCCCATTTGAAGTTGGGTTGTCTAGATAAGGAAAGTCAAAACCGGATTTTTGAAGGGCATTATGGTCTTTTCACCACCCAATTAATTAATTTCATTTTTGGTAATTAAGTTGGGGTCTAAACTGATTGGATTCAGTTTACGCTTTTGAAAAACAAGTTAGGGTTTTGAGAGAAGAGAAAAGAAGAGAAGAAGAAGCAAGGAATCACCAAGTTCTTGAAGAATTGCTTATGGATTTCGTCAAGGGGTGATCCCTACGAGGTATGTGAGATCACATAGCGTTGGGTTAGTTCACCCGCGCGCCAATTATGATTTATTTCAGCGCATTTAGATTCTTAAAGGTTAAATTGAGTTCTTGATGGATTTGTTTGAAGTTCTATTGGGTTTTTGATTTCTAGAGTTGTTGAGAAGTTCTTGATTTTGATTCATGAAATTAGGTGTTGTTTTGAGTAGATTCTTGCATATTTTGATTATATAGTCGAATCTAAGTGTTTGGGGAAAAACCCAATTGAGTTTAGAGGGTTTAGAGTTGAAAAACGAGCAAGAAAAATCGTCAAACACCTGAGCAGAGGGGTGGGGCATTGCGCCACTCAGAGCGCCCCACAAAGTTCTCTGAAGTTTTGACCCTGGGCACACCCCAACTTCAATTCTGAAGTTTTGGGTTTGGTGTCCTACGCCAGGGACGCCAAGTCTTCTACTTCTTCCCACTTCTTTTCGTACTAGTTCCCTTGAAACGTACCTATGTTTCTAATTGAATTCTACACTCTAAGGTATGTCTTAAAAACATGAAATCACCCATAACATGAGATCATGAACCTTGAATCCATAATTCAATTCAAGGAAAGTTAAGAGTCAAGTCAAGAGAAGTTAAGAGTCAAGTCAAGAGAAGTTTTTAGAGTCTTCCAAAAGTCTTTTACAAACGTTTCAACTTTGTTTTAAGACTTGAGTTGAGTAAAGAGTAAAGATTGAAGATTGAAGTTCATTTCTTCAAAGAGTATATGGGGACTATGTATTCCCAAAGAGTTTTAAATGTTTTAACATTTAAATAATAAAGGAAATTGAGATTTCCAAAGAACCTTTGAGCTAGTTTTCAAAAAAGAGTAACTGCATTCACAATTAAGCAAGAGAGGAAACTTTGTTTTCCAAGACAGCCTTTAAGCTAAGTTTTGAGCAATTATCTCAAACCACAGAAAGAAGTATGTTTTTAAACATAAGAGCTAGTAATATATTTTGGGAGTAGTATTGAGCACCGATATGGGGGAGAGTTCAGACAACTGCCAGCCCCCATAAATTATGTAGCCATCATGGGTAAAAAGGGTCATACTTTTTTAGATGATTCCTTAGTGTTTTTAGCATAGACTAGTGGATCCACTTAGTAGTAAGGTTCTATACCCTAGGCAAGGTATAGGACGACCCTGACAGCGTGAGGCAAAACATTGTATCATCACAATAGCTCTTAAGTGATGGTTGTCGGTTAGAGAAACTCCCACAACAGTATTTTGTATTTTTATATACATTTCAGAGTTTATATTGTATCTTTCCATACATACAGAGTCACTATTGTATTTCTAAATTCACACAGTTGTTATCCATGTTTTAAATAACGTTTTTTTATATTGCACTTGTTTATTATTGCTTTATATTGAAATGAGTTCAGTACATTTCAGTTGAGACCAGGTTTGTTCTTCAGCTCCTTTCAAGCGGTGTCTTGTTTTAGAATTTCCATCGCATACTCGTACATTCAATGTACTGATGCCATTTTAATGATACAGATAAAGGTAACCAAGATCAGCATCCAGCGCATCGTTTTTAGTTGAGCTCCAGAGTTGTTGGTGAGCTTCCTTGCTTCCGGATGATCCCTTTTATTGCTTTCAGTATTTAGTACATTAGGATGTCGTGGGTCTTGTCCCGACGTCCATCTCAATTATTAGAGGCTTCATAGATAGTCAGACAGTTAGTTCATTTGTCACTACTTTATTATTGACTTATGTTTTGAGACTTGAGTAGCCATCTTGGCTAGTTTGAATGTTTTTTAAAGACATTCTAAGTTTATTTCATAAGTTCATTATTTGAGACTATTTCTTGTGTTTAAGTTTTCCGCTGAGTAAGTAAGCCAGGCCAAGGATTCGCTTGGGACCATCAATGATTCTCAAGTGCCAATCCCTCTCAGGGTATAGGCTCGAAACGTGACAGTTGTGATCGTCTAATAATAATAGAAGGCAATAATAAAAAAAGATGACAATATGGATTTGATGCAATGGTAAAACTACTCTACTCTTAATAAGAGTAGTGCATGATCCTAATATTGTTGGACCTTCGATGCGGACATGAGACTTCGAGTGAGGAAAAAAAATATTTAAGAATGAAGGCTTTGATGATATTCTTATTTAATTTTGTTAATTGCTCAGCCGCAATATGCTGTGGGCACAACCATTCTTTTAAAATAAAAAGGATTGTGGTTGATATAATCATGACACATTTAATTGCTATATTAACTGCAGCATTAGCTAATTAATTCAGCATATCATAATGACTTGCACTTTGGTTTAG
>JAJOOB010041528.1:0-13694 GCA_029582485.1 Solanum tarapatanum | reverse complement strand
TTCAATAACTAAATTCATATAGAAACAATTCATAGTAATCATCTTGCATCAATACACCCATCACAATACATGAAATTGGGGTCATGTGGGTGTTCATGGGTTCAAGGAGAATTTTACAATGAAAATCACCATTAAACATCAAATCATTCATAATATAATGCAATTAAAATAATAAAATTGTTTTTAGTAAGAACCCATGGCTAGAATGGAAACCCTAGTTTTTGAACAAGTTAGCAATATCAGTCCACAATTTGGAATCATTTAGGTCTATATTTTGATTGAATAAGTGCCCTCAAATGCATATTTTGTCGCAATATCTGAGGATAATCCTTGAGTTTCATGTATGTGGAGTTAGAGACAAAGCATGGACACTATGGACCAAAAAGGAATAAGGCAACTGAAAAGAATGACGAAAAGAAGGTTTGAGGATCGCCTAATCCATTAGGCGAGTCGCCGAATGGCCTTAACCTTACCCAAAGTTCCAGTGTGCTGACCCAAAAAGGAAAAGATTAGGTCTACGAGGAAAGGGAGCAGTCGGCGCATCACCGAGTAGTTCCGCGAAGCAGTTCCCTGTCGCCCAATGAATCTAAATGCGAAGAAGCTCATAGCAAAAGCTGAAATGCGATGAATCAGATAAAAGGGCGGATCGCCGAGTGTATCAGCGATCCCGACTAACTGCACCGAGATTCTTCGCCGCATAAATTTTTGAAAACCATAAATACTCATGTAATTATGTAGCTTAGTATCAAGTTTTAGAGAATTATTACTGAGACTTAGAATATTTTTATTTTTTAGTTCTTTGAGTTTTTGGGAGACATTTTTTCTTGAGCTTGAAAGTTTTGAAGGTTTTCATCTCCAAGAAATTGGAAGTGGGTATCCAAGAATCTTCATCCTAGACGTTTTTAAAGACATTTTCTATTGTACCCACTTGATGGAAACACTTGTTGGTAGTGATTTCTATCTCTTTTTCATGTCTAGCTAAAACCCCATTTCTTGGGGTGTGATTTTGGGAATATGGGTTAAATTTCCTGTTGGGTATTGCTTATTGTTAGTCTATTTGCTATTTAAATGTGATTTCGCTTAGTAGTTGTATTTGAACTTAATGGGATTGTAGTTGCATGACGCCGAAAGGATCGGCAATTACGACTAATGTCACCGAATAGGCAAGAATTGGACGATTTTTGAAGTTAAAGGTTTAAATTCTCAAACTCTTTCACTTTTATGCATTTTCATTCTTCGAACCTTACACCTGCACCTTATTCCATATATTTTTGCATTCTCTGAGTGTGTTGGTTCTCGATTTGTGCTCGGAACTTGGATTACATTGGTGCCTAACATTTCAGTTTTAATTTAGTCAGCATTAAATGTTGGTTTCCGAACCCTAAGCTATTTTTATCGATTTTCTACTCAAGTGCAGTATTCTTATCGTGTTGGTGTGTGTTAGACCTCTTTGACAGAATCAGTAGGTTTGAACGCCTGATTTAATTCGATATTCTTGCCCGTATTATCTTAGTTGTCGGAATCTCGTAAATTTGTGCTTAAAATGAAGTAAATTTTTTGGATATCATGCTCAAGTGTTATGGGTCTAATCTTAATTTAGCTAGTACATGCTTTGATGTTGTTTCGGGGATTGCAGGGTTGAATTCGAGAAGTTGGGTTGAAAAAAGGCACGTTGGGCCGTTTGGCGAGCTGGGTCATGCTCATCGAACCACTCGGCGTTTTGCCTAATGTCCCCATCTCACCTTTAATTTCATGCTAAATGTGTTGTTGGAGACTGTAACTTTCGGTGAGAAACCTAAGGTCATCGAAGAAACTCGGCAACTTGCCAAAATTCTTCTTTCTCTCCCTTGTCTGCTCCCTGTACCCTTTTGCACTATAAATTCTAGCGAACTAACCCTTGATCACCGAATAAAGTCAGCGATTCGCCAACCAAGTTGGCAAGTTTGCCAACAACTGATTTTTTGTGCCTCTATCGAATGTTTTTCTAACCTTGTCTCGAAGTTGTAGACATGGCCTAACCTAAGGTTGCAGGTAGAAATAGGCCATCCTAAACAAAGGGAAAGAGAATCATCACCAATGTAGAGGCAGCTACATCCAAAGGCAAAGCAACCAAACAAACCAAGCCCGGGGAGTCTATGCATCTTCTTGTCGGAAGCCCATTTAAACTATTCCACGTAACCCTAATGTTTCTTCACGGGCCCGGGTGTTCTATGCAGCTGTGCAAGCCTTTTGGGCGGATTCGAGGTGGCCACTCCTAGTGGGCTTGACACTGTTGATGCTTTTGAGATAGTTTCGGACACTGATGCCCAGATCTTGAACACTACTCTAGGCACTGATGTCCAAGTCTAAACTGCTTCACCGGGCATTGAGACCCAGACATACGGAGAGACTTTGTAGATAGGATCCCTTCTTACTTCCCTCTATGTATTACTTTCTTTCACTTTTTGGATACTTTAATTTGTTTGCATTTGAGGACAAATATTTTTATTTGTGGTGGGGTGAGGCCCACATTGTGTGCTATTTTTTTTGTTTTGTTCATATATTGGGTTTTGAGCTAAAGTATTGTGTTTTACACTACTTTCTGTGGATGTTTCAGCTTGTGGCTCCTTTTGCTTTAATTGTTAATGATTTTTTACCCTCCTAAATATTTCGCCCACTTTTATATGTACTTGAATGTGGCTGTTCTTTAGAAAATTTAATTCTCGGTTTTGATCAATAATGTTGATTGAAATAGTGCTTATAATCGAACGAACATGAATGTGCGGCTACGATGAGACCAAGTGAAGTTACATAGACAATATGTGAATTATTTGCATCTCATTGTGACTAGCCAATTATCGAACTGAATATCTTGTGATAAACGTTGCACACTAGCGAAAGTTTGGAGTATTGTTTGACTTTGGTATCGGTGTCTTCTGTGATGAGCTTACTGTGAACCATGCATGAACACCTAGAATTTGGCCCATTGGTCTGGTCGACTAAGTAAGGCTATTTGTGGCTATGATCTTAGGCAACTTCAAAAAGTGTGAGCCAATTTAACATAAACCTCTTTTGTTGCCTACCTTGTGAGTGTGTGAACCTATTTTGAACACCCCTTGAGCCTTACCTTTCCTTGGAAGAAACTTGATGAAAATATGACCTATCTTAATCCACTACCTATAGTCCTCTTGATTTGTGGTTGATTGAATAGCCAACTTAGGCCAAAAGCCTAAGTTGGGGGTGTGGTAAAAAGAAAAGGGCAAGTCAAGACGTGCAAGGAAAGTCTCTTTTAACCCATGGTGTTGAGAAAATGAAACCCCTCCATAAAAGAAAAAAGAGACAAAAAGAAGAAATGAATGAAAAAGAAAAAGTCATGGAATAAAGTACGAAAGAAATGGGGTTTTCAAACAATAGATGGAAAGTGATTAATGGGATGACTTAAGAGAACTAAAGAAAATGATGAAAGAAGAGGAAAGGAAGTGTTGTGAGCACCACATTTCATGAGGATAACAATCATTGAGCCTAAATGATCATACCTTTGCACTCAATCCCCTTTATAACTCTTGAAAAGACCTTTTTGATCTTGAGTGAGCTGAAACAATTGTCAATTGGAAAATAAGGGCAAACCTAAACATGCATAGTGTTCTTTTTTATGAGTGTGAACATTGCTTTTCCTTCCGGATTTTTAAATGATTGAACCATTGTGTGTGAATATGGAATCATTCTTTGTGTGAGGGCATTTGAATACCTTAGTTTTACATTTGAAGCAAGTTTTGTGAACTTGAGAATATTTGATAATGGTGTGTCAAAACTTACGTCCTTGAGTATACAATTGATCTGTGCATTAGTAAGTTGAGTCTTGTTATGTACATTCGTGATAGAGTCTTGTGTAGTACTGTTTGAGACATCCTTTTTGAATTGCTGAACTTGAGTTTTACTTGAGGACAAGCAAACGTTTTTTTTGGGGGTGTTGATGAGTCCACAATTTGGACTCATTTAGGGCTATATTTTGATGTAATTAGTGCCCTCAGATGCATATTTTGTCTCAATATCTGATGTAAATCCTTGAGTTTCAGGTATTTGGAGTTAAAGAAAAAGCATGGACACTATGTAGCAAAAGGGAACAAGGCAGCTGAAAAGAACGAAGAAAAATAAGGCCTGAGGATCGCCTAATGCATTAGGCGAGTCGCCGAATGGCCTTAACCTCACCCAAAGTTCCAGTGTGATCTAACTACCTGAGAGCACCCCCTATTAGTTACCGGTGTATTCGACCTCAAAGAGGTCTTATACAAGCCCTTAGCATTCGTCATAGCACGTATCATAGAATAAAATCACGGAAAATTTAAAACTTTTACTTTGGAAGTTCAACTTCACTTCATATATGAAAAACAGAGTCTAACTTCGTCAAAATATACCATCTAGACATAAAAGTATCGATAATGAGACTTAGCCCTTACATTAGTCAGAAGGCTAGATCATAGGGTCTTGTCCTCGGACTTGAGGACTCAATTGGTTGTTTAAGTCTGTAACTTTCGGCGAGAAGCCATGGGTCGCCGAAAGCACTCGGCGACTCACCGAAAGTTCTCTTGATCGCCCTTTGAATGCTATTCTGACCCCTTAATGCAATGTAACTTTCGGCGGACAAACCCATGCTTGCCAAAAGTATTCGGCAATTCACCGAAAGGAACTTCCCATCGCCGACTAGCTATAATTTGAAGCCAATCCTTTCGGCGAACCCGAGTTAGCTCGCCGATCCACTTGGTGAGTCTTCCTGCAGTAGATCGCAGGTGCTTCAATTTGATTTTCTCCCTTAACTCTTCCCAATATTTTGAAGGTATGACTAAACCTAACAAAACAGGTAGCAACACACCACCCCGAGGCAAACAAAAATGGATCACAATCAATGAGGATGCAACTGCATCCAGGAACAACGCCACTAAACTTTCCATAACAGGTGGGAAAGACAAGGGCAAGGACAAAACCATTGAGCTATCAGATGCAAGTTCTGACAGTACTGGTTTTTAAACCAATGACCCAACAACATATGACAGTTAGATTATGGGTTCTGGTGAAAATGAACTGAGGGAGGCACATAGGAATAAGTTACGATTTAAATAGTTGAAAGACCCATCTGGGATAAAAAATCCTCGATCTACCACTCCGAATCCTCCAATTCCAGAGTAGGAAATAGTACCGGCACCTTCGGTATAAAGCCCCTTACCTAGATCAACGAATAGATTAATGTCTGAGGGGCTGAGAACGATCATTGACGAAAAATGGTTGTCCATAGATGGGGTGATCGATAGGTATCCCGAGATAATTGAGTGCCTAAAATATCACATATTTCACATCTTCACAAAACCCCATGGCTCTTACATACCAAGATGGGTCAGAGAATTTTACAATGCATTGGTACCTCAACGGAAGAGGCTAGTGTCATCTTTCAAAGTTGTTTACCACAGTTGTCACAGGGAGGAAGGTACCTTGTGACGGTGAGGCTATGAACATAGTCTTGGGTATGTCCAATAATATTGATGATCACTGTCAGCACTTCATCAGAACAGAGAAGCTAGATTAGATGAAAAAATGGTTAGTCCCGCTAATCTCAGATGATAATTCTCCGAAATGGTTAGCAGAAGGAGTTCTGATTGAAAAGAAAGATTTGAACGTAGTTTCAAGCTACTGGTTCGGATTCATATGCAGCACAATTATGCCATCACAGAATGAATCAATCCTTCTCCTTGCTAAGGCAGCTTGTCTTGGATGCATCATAGAGAAAACTAGGATAAATCTTGGGATGATCATTGCTTGTAAGATCCATATGTGTGCAAAGCAGAGTCAGACATCTCTCCCTTTCCTTGTAATAATCAGTGCATTTTGCAAAAGGATACGGGTGCCTAGAGATGCAAAGAAGGATGTGGAATTGGTTGCCACCACCTCCACCAATATCTGAAAGATCGAAGCCGAACATCTTAAGGACCAAGAAGAAAAGAAGTAGAAAGAAGCTGTGGCCACTGGATCTATACCTGCAGAGGGATCTTTGCATACTCCAGCCCTTGGGCCTTCAGGCATATCTTATGCCATTACCACTCATGTTGACCCTTCAGGTTCCTTCTGTTGCATTACCATCCAGACCTACTGCTATTATTGCTTCCTGTGAGCCGATCACTCAGGCATCCTTGATCCAGATGGGACAGATTGCCCAAGCTACCAACTATAGGGCTGCCAATATAAATTGCTCCATTCCAGGCATGATTCAGGCTGCCCTTGTGGATGCTGTGAAACCACTGAGCACTACTATTGATGCTCTAGCGGCCAGGATAGCACTGTGTGAGCGCGACCAAAGAGCCACATAGGAGGTGACAACCTTAAAGGCCGCCATTGCAGAACTAAGGAAAGATGTTAACTACCTAAAGTCCACTGATATGTCCATGATTTTTGGAATAGTGGAAATTCCAGATGTGCTCGAAATGCCTCAGACCACCATAGGACATGGGGATGGAATGAAGCATACAGCCGATCTTGAATCATAGGCAAAGACTGACGAAGAGATGGTTGAGGGAGCTGTAACGGACGACATAGCTGAGACTAATAAAATCATGATAGATACTGCTGTGCAGGCTTCCTTAGCAAAGGCTTCTGCTGCTAGATCCAGTGAAGCAAATCCTTCTGGGGTCACTCTGTGCACTAATGCCCAAACATATGGAGTGATTACATAGATAGGATCCCCTCTTTACCTCCCTCTCTATCTTCCTTTAATTTACATTCTAGATACTTTTATTTGCATTTGAGGAAAAATGTTTGTATTTGTGGTGGGGTGAGGCCCACACCTTTTGTGTTGATAGTTGTGTTTTGTGTATATATTTGGATTGTTCTACTTTAAAATTGTGTTTTATTTGTTTCTGTGGATGATTTAGTTTATGGGTCCTTTTATTTGAAATTGCAAACAAAAATTTTTGCCACCTCTCGTATGTTGAATGTGACTATTATTTTGCAAAATTTAAATCTTTGTTTCGATAAATACCGATGACTTGAATAGTACTCTCAATCGAACGAACATGAATGCGCGGCTACGATGAGGCAAAATGAAGTTGCACAATTAATATGTGAACTCTTTGCATCTCATTTTCACTAGCCTAGTATCGAATTGAGTCTCTTGTAATGACCGTTGTACACTAGCGAAAGTGTGGAGTCTTGTTTGACTATTGTGTCGATGCCTAGTGTGATGAGCTTACTTTGAAACATGCATGATGGACCCTAGAATTTTTTGTGTTGGTCTGATCAACAAAGTAAGCTTTCTCTTGACATGATCTCAGGCAACTTTGAAGAGTGTTAGCCAATTTGACATATACCGGCTTTTGTGGCCTACCTTTTGAGTGTGTCAACCTCTCTTTAACACCCGTTGAACCTTAACCTTCTTTGGAAGAAACTTGATGAAAATTAGACCTTTCTTAATCCATTACCATTAATCCTCTTGATTTGTGGTTTAATAAATAGCCAACTTAGGCCAAAAGCCTAAGTTGGGGGTGTGGTGAGAAGAAAAGGGAAAATCAAGAAGTGCAAGGGAAGTCTCTATTAACCCATGGTGTTGAAAAAAATGGAACCCCTCCATTTTAAAAGAAAGAAACAGAGAAAAAGAAATGAAAAGAATGAAAAAGAAAATTGCAGCATCAAGTGCAAAAGAAAGGGGGTTTCCAACACACTATGGGAAAGTAAATAATAGGATGACTTATGAGCACTAAAGAAAATGATGAAGGAAAAGGGAAGGAAGTGATGTGAGCACCACAATTAATGAGGATGAAATCCACTAAGCCTAAATGACCATACCTCTGCACTCAGCTCCATTACAAGCCTTGAAAAGACCTTTTTGATCTTGAGAAAGCTGAAACAAATGTCAATTGGAAAATGCGGGCAAACCTATGGGTGAAAGCATGCATTGTTTTCATCTTTGTGAGTGTGAGTGTTGCATCTGATTCCTGAACTTTAGATGATTAAGTCATTATAAGCGATTATGGAATCATTTTTTTTGTGAGGGCATTTAAACAATTTAGTTGAGCTTGAACTTGCATTTGCCGCAAGTATTGTGAGCATGAGATTCTTTGATATTGGTGAGTGATTACTTGAATCTTTGAGTACACACTTGATCTTTCCATAAGTAAATTGAGTCTTATTGTGTTTATTCACGGGCGAGTCTTGTGTAGTACTGTTCAAGACACCCTTTTTGAACGACTGAACTAAAGTTTGCTTGAGGATAAGCAAAAGTTTAAGTTGGGGGTGTTGATGAGTCCACGGTTTGGACTCATTTAGGAGTAATATTTTGATGAAATTAGTGTCCTCATACTTCCTACTTGAATCTGAAACACGTACCGCTCCCTGTGGGATTCGATCCCAACTTATTTTGTTGGGTTATATATTGATTAGCAACCGTTAACGCTTAGCATTTGATAAAGTATTGTTGAAATGTTAATCAAAATGGCGTCGCTTCCGGGAAGTGGTGTTGTTTGAGATTCTTTAGGTGAAGTGGAATTTTGTTCTTGTTAGTCGTACTTGAATCTACTTACTTTTAGTTTTGGTTTTCGTGTTGTTTAGGACAGGGAAAATGAGTGTCTTGTAGCAACGGTAACCAAATGGACTACCCTCCTTTAAAGGTGATGATCCTTCGGGAGAACATTCTAAATTTCAAGCAATTGGAGGATGAGACAATTTATGAGTTGTGGCTGAAATTTAAAGCAATATTGCTGCAATTCCCAACTCATGAAATCCCAGATAAAATACTACTACACTGCTTCGATAGAGGTCTTGGTCCTGAGAACAGAGAAGTGGCTGACCAACTTTCTCCGGGTGGTCTAATACGACAACCCTATGCAATAGTAGCCTAACTCCTTGATCACATGACCAAAACAAAAAAGGAGACATATAAGGACTAGAATTTGGCCACACTATTGACTCAGCTGGAACTTTTGGCCAAAAAGATTATGGAATTTGAAGTACTGTACAAAATGAAAGATAGGTACATTTACCCTCATGAGCGTAGAAAGCCCAATGACTATAAGGGTGGACAGGTCGAAGAGATGCTCTAACTCATTCTCCACAAAGTCAAAGACCACGATAGATTGTTGAAAGGGATAAAAGAGAATGTCAGAATGTTAAATAAAATGACTGCTTTTGATTCCATCTTTGTTCAGCTACAGCAGAACCAAATGGATCATATGTTGTCTTATATCTACTCAAGACAACAAGGAGGGTTGCCTAGTGAGCTTATGGCAAACCCTGAGAATGAAGTCTGAGTGGGTACTTGTGTCGAGCCACGATGCTAAATAAGGCGTTGCTTGGGAGGCAACACAAGTTTTTATTTCTTCATTTGAACTTTAGAATAGTGTGTGTTAATTGTGTAGGTTAAAGTGTATAATGTGTTTGAAAAGAGCAGGTTGGTGAGAAAAATGTCCAATCAGCGACTTACCAAGCATGTCGGACAGCCCTACCTTGTCCACCGTTTAGACCCCCAAATTAACTTCAGATCCTGTTAAACTTAGCGAGGTAAGTAACCACTCAGTGTGTCGCCGAGTTGTGATAAACCTAAAAAGGGAAAGATGACACCTCCCAAGGGAGGAAAAGGCAAGGGTAAGGCGCTCGAAGCTGAGAGACCGGAGCACGATTTCGGCAATGATGGGGATTCATTTACCTCTCAGGTCTCACTCTATGATCTTGTTGATTACCACCAGAAACAATCCCGGCGAGCTAAAATTCGTGCTAGATCTCGCCAAGATTCGTCTAGACTTCCAGATGCCACCACTCTTGTTGCTGATACAGTGCCATCTCTGGCACCGACTGTGGTTCCAATGCCACCAGTACATGGTCCTCTTCCTTGGCTACTCAATAAACTTAAAGTCAAGGGATTGAGGATGATTCTAAAAGAAAAGCTTTTATCTAAAGGTTGGGGTAGTGTCCCAAGGGAGTGGTTTTGAGGATTGAAATAAAAATAAAATTTAGCTCTAACTAGTCGTAGCTAAGGACATTAACGAGCAAAAACATAGTAAATTAAAGTGGGTGACACAAAAGTGTCAAATATCAATTGGGGGTTTTGTCACAAGTAGTGAAAATAACAAAAATTAAAAAGAAACTCAAGTATGGGGAAATGTTCTTGGGGTGTGACCGCAATACAAGATGAGATAAATCGTTGGGTACATGCTTTCGATAGAAAATTTACAAGATAATAGTGATTAGGCTAAGCTTTAGATGGAAATAAGTTCCCTCTGGGGTAACTTACCCCATTTCAAATGCGTTCCTCTCGGACACCCATTTGCCGCATGAAGACCAGCCTACGCCTTACCCCACTCACTCTCTCGAGCTGAGTGTTGGGATATGGGACTAGGGCTCACCCACTCGGGCTGAACCTCATGTCGACCCACTCCTTAGGCCATCAGTCTAGTGGTCTTGGTTTCGCAACCTCCCTCTAGGGTAAGCTGAAAACACATGGGTGGTTTTGTATTTGCAACTACAAACCCATTAAATTAAACCACAACCACTAGGTTAAATCACCATTAAAATACATCTAACCTATCAGCAAGCAAGACCCAACAACAATATCAACACATATTTGCTAAATCACACCCCAAGAATAAGGTTTTTAGCCACACATTAAGAAATAACAAAATACACCTAAAATCAAATGGCTATAAGAAATTAAACCTTGATTTAAGCAAACGAAGAAGAATGGAGAAGACCCACTTCAAACTTGGGGAAGATGAAATCCTTTTCTCTTCAAGTTTCCCACAAAACCCTCTCCAAACTTGAGAGAAAATATCTAAAAAGTACTATTCTATAAATAATAATAATAATAATGGTTCGAAACTCCTAAAATTAATAAGAGTTTAGTATTTATAGCCATAAAAAATTAGTGTAGGCGGATAGTTCAGCGAGGTTAGTCGAGTTCGCCGAATGACTCGGCGACTTGCTCTTTTTCTGTCTCATCGCCGTTTAGTACTTGCCTTCAGCATCTTCACGTTCTGGACCATTGGGCGATATAGTACTGCTTCGCAGAACTATTCGGTAAAGCGCCGACTGCTCCTTTTATCGCTTTTTTGATCCTCTTCCCTCAAGGCTTCGCATACTGGAACAAAGGGCGGAGTCTGTCCTTTCGGTTAATCGCCAAAAGTGCTTGACAATGCTCAGGCTTCTGCTTCTTCGTTCTTTTCAGCCTTTTTGTTCCTTTTTGTGCCTAAGTGTCAATGCTTCCACTAAAACTTCAAATACCTGAAACTTAAGAGTTTTCATTAGATATTGAGACAAAATAATTATTCGAGGAAACTATTTCTATCAAAAGAAAGCCCTAAATGAGTCTAATTTGTGGACTCATTAGATATCATCATAATTAAAGTAACCCAATTACTATATGCCTAATTTTATAACATTCTTCTATCATCAACAAACTCACATCACAAGACCACAATTGAGAAACATGGGGTTTCATGGCTTCTTGGGAATTTATCATAAAAACCATAGGAAATCATCAATTATTATATAATATATCATGATTCAATAATTAGAATTGATTGTGAAAGTAACCCATGTCTTTGGAATCAAACCCTCTCGTTTGGGGATTTCTATCTTTGAAATTGAGATTTTGAAGGGACTCTATTGATAAATTCTATCCATGGATGAAGACTACCATACCTTAACAACAAAAGCTGTATGAATTTGATGTGAAGGCCCTTGTTTCTTCAACCCTAGCTTCGACTTCCTTCTTCTTCTACTTCTTTGAGTTTTCTAGAGATAGAATTTTTAAGAGAATGACTTTTGGGAATTGATTTGGGATTTGGAAATAATGAGTTGAATTGGGTGAGTTTTGACCTAAAATGACTTATATAGTAACCCTAGACTTTCCGAAAACGGCTTCACTTTGATTAGATTCAACCTGGAATTTCTCAAAACACCTCTCACTTTAAGTGAAGTACAAGATCTCACGTGGGGCCCTATGAGCCGCGTTCATGATCACGAGTTGTGGTCCCTTTCAGCGACTTGAGGCAGTGGCTATTTAACAAGTGCATTTAGCCCACAAGCCCAAAGCATCTTCACAAGGGGCTACATGAGCCATGGTGCATCCCACGAGCCGTGGTCCCTTTCGTGGGCCTTTAGGCAGTGGCTTGCCACTTCCTTTCCACCCATACACCACCAAGGCATGACCAAGGCCACTCCCACGAGCCGTGTAAGGCTTCATGAGTCATGAAGTGTCTGGTGTGGAGGAGACAATTTGAGTAGCCTTAAGGAGGCTATTGCCTCACCACCACGAGGCATGCTGACCACCACTTGTTGTGAAGTCCCTCGTGGTCATAGGCAGTGCCTTGGCAAGGCTTGGGCAACCTTGGCCCTTGCCATGGCTGTTTGCCCTTTGCCCTTGGCTCTAGGCCACCTCCATTACTCTAAGTCTCACGTTTTAGCTCTAGTTTAGCCTACTAATATTCGGGGTGTTACAATATCTTCCCCTTGGGAACATTTGTCTTCGAATGACAATCTAGACACCTTATGGAAGTAAAGACTAAAGACTTGTGGCCCATCATACATGCAACACCAAAATAATGCACAATTCAAAGGAGGAAACATCAACTCCATCTCAAACATAATCAATGCATCACAAGGAAGTAGGAACTACATCTAACAACCCATTATGCCGGAAAACTTAATATTTCCCATATTCATAGGAGGAACTACGTTCTCTACTAAAAGCGTACTCAACATAATTTTCATGGAGCCCTTATGTAATGTACTTTCAAAAAGAACAACTAAAGCATGTTCAACACTCCATCTCATGAAGAATTTAGGCAACTCTTACTCAATGCACAACAACATAAGGAAAATCAATCATAAAACTCATTTTCTTACTAAACATAAATTTCTCAAAAACATTCATAACATAGGGAAATCATGGAAAACACACATGACTCCCAGAACGAGACTCAAAAAGCACTACATACGTCAAGCTAGGGTAGGAATAGAAGTAAAAAGATGGGGATATAGGGACTTCATATCGTCCTTGGCCTCCCAAGTAACACCCTCAACTAGATGATTCCTCCACAAAACTTTCACGGAATTTATTTCCTTGTTTCTCAACCTCTTTTACCTGCCGGTCTAGAATCTCTACCGGAAATTCCTCTTATGAAAGACTTTCATCAACCCCCAGCACTTCTAAGGGGATAATGGATGCTGGCTATCCAATACGCTTCTTGAGCATAGAAATATCAAACACCGGATGCACCGAAGCCAACTCACTTGCAAATCTAACTTATAGAAAACTTTATCAATACGCCTCAAATTTTTTTATAGGCCTACAAACTGGGGACTAAGTTTCCCTTTCTTACTAAATCTCGTCACACCCTTTATAGGTGAGATTTTCATATAGACCCAATCGTTAACTTTAAATTCTAGATCCCTTCTCATCACATCAACATAAGACTTTTACCGGCATTGAGTCGTTCTCAATCTATCTCTAATGAGTCAAACTTTCTCAATGGCCTCTAAGATCAATTCGGGACCTATCAATGCCATTTCCCCTACCTCAAACCAACCTATAGGAGATCTACACTGTCACGACCCAAGCCTAGGGCCTAGACGTGACATGGCGAATGAGGAACCCGAAGGAACCCCAAACAAGCCTCTTAAACTTGTCATCACACTTCATCGGTCGCGAAAGTACATTCAACATTAATTAACGGGAAATA